>JAJJMA010246901.1:0-14114 GCA_023529015.1 Papaver nudicaule
CTGTTCTGGGTGAACGATTGGAATCTTTGCTGTTATGATCACGAAACCGGAGTGTTCAAGAAGATTGTGGACATGAATGAGGACATAAGGCTGTCAATTTGTCAAGGGATTCCATACATGAGAAGCCTTGTTTCATTGAAAGATCTAGGAGTATGTTCGAAAATACGAAAGCATGCTAAGACGGTTAAGGAGCCTTACCCAAGGAGCTGAGCTCACTGTTTGACAGTCTCACTGGGTTCATATCTGCTGCATATATAGTGAGTGAAGATGTCATTCATAAACCCAGAGGTTGAATCCATGAGAAACAAATATTTATTTTTTTGCTCGATAATGAGATACAAATATCATAAGCTTTTGTGCTTTTTTTTTCTTTTTTCTCCGTGAAATAAGACCATTGAAACTACTGGTGCAGGATTTTAGAGAGGGGATTCATGGGACCAAGGGATTTGGTAGAATTAAAAATCCCTTGGCCCGTTTGTTTGCCAAAATTCCTTGTATTCATGTTTCCCCTGGGAAACACTTTCCCAGCAAATCCTCCAAATCGAGTAACACCTCCCCCCTGTTATTTGCTTGGAAACTTTCCAAGGGATTTGTGGCTCCACCAAAGTTAAACCCTAAAATCCAATATAAAATCATCGGTTTAGTTATCTTTCCCCTCCACATTTCCGCCTCCTCCCGCCATCATCCCGCCATATTTATCATTTCTTGTTGAAGCTGCAAAGGTAAACCCTATTCATATTATTTCTTCTCCTTGATGCATAAAAGTGATTTAAAGAGATAGATAGATATGTCTTTTTTGTTTTTGCTTATGCTTGCACGGTTGCACACTAAGCACATAGCTATCTATTTTTAATATCAAAGATTTTAAATCCACCAACTAAGTTGAGGACGAGATAGTTAATATGGAATTTCAAAACAGAGCATTTGTGTAAATCCTAGGTTTGCCAAACAGTACATGGAATTTCAAACAAAAGATTTGACAGTTTCCAGGGATTTTTTCTTGAGTTACCAAACGCGCCAGGTATTTACATAAATCCCGGGTTTTATAATCCCCTGAAAACGTAAATTCTGCATCCAAACGCGCCATACATTGTTTTATACCGATAGATTTTAATTTTATGGTGTATTTGGGAGCTGACCCGCCCCCGGTAATTTGGCACCCATGCAAATTTTTTGGATTTGAAAGTACATTTTGTTATCGGGCTTATGGCCCATAGGTGTTCGGGCTAAGTAGAGAGTTAGATTTTTCTTCTCCCGCAACGCTCTGAACGGGCCCTAGTTCTCTGTTTTGACCCGTATGCATTTTGACAAACCTTCAAAATTAAAATTGTTTAGAATCTACTGGATAGTCCAGAATTCAGACTTTTGTTTAATCGGAGATTCTTTTCAAAAATCTGTTTAATGGTTAGTCCTTAAACAAGAGAAAAGAAGCTGAGCAAGTATAATCTATTTTTTAATTCCGAATATGCCTTTTCATATTCAACGGAGACACAGAGAGACAGTAGAGTGAGAAGAAAAAACTAATGAAGACACAAAGAGAGTTAAAGAAGAAGAAGAAGTGAGATTTTACTGCGAGATAATTCGTGGATCCTTAGTTTATGCACTCCATTAATGTTGGCAAGAATATGCATCTAGGGTTTTATTTTTTTAATTGTTCAAATTGGTGTGATTAAGATCCAATTTTTCGTTACCGTTAACAATGAAATGAAGATTGAAGAAGAAGAAGATTGAAGAAGAAGATTCGAGAATGGATTTGTAAAGAAGAAGATGATTGAAGAAGAAGATTCGAGTATGGATTTGTAAGAAGAAGAAGATTCGAGAATGGATAAATGAAGAAGAAGATACAATACATATCAATATGTACTGAGCCCAGTACATATCGATATATGTACTGACCTGACTTGGATATTTTTCTACTTCTTCTTGTTTCACCCAGTACATATCGATATATACTGACTGAGTATATATCATATGTACTGACTTAGTACATATCGATATGTACTGTTAGTACCTGACTTGGATATTCTTCTACTTTTTCTTGTTTTCACCCAGTACATATCAATATGTACTCAGTCCAGTACATATTAGACAAAAGATCTATGCAAATATCCTTCCTTAATATTTTTATCACTTGAATTAGTTAGAAACAATTACTGAGAAAGACACATGGCAGTTTTTCATTTGTCCCCCACGCCCCCATCAAAAAAATTCTCGTCAATCTATACACTTAGCAACAATGGTTGGAAGGAACTAAACAAACAAAACTCAAAAAAAAAAAATGAGAAGAGGGGAAAAGAAGACAAGATAATAGTTGCTTCTTGGATTGTTTGCAACTAAGCTCGATTTTGTCTTTTATATAAGGAAATAAGTCTAGGGTTTCTTATAAAACAATTCAATATAATGTCGATATAAGCTGACATATATATACCCTCCCATAAATAAAACTCCGAGAAAAATTTTCTGTAACTACTTTCCTTAGAAAAAGATTATAAATATCCTTAGTGAAAAGTAGGTCTTGGTTGACATCCAGACACGTCCACAAGCAATAGCAATTTTTTTCATCAACAAATTACTAACTTGAGATGGAATGTCTGAGTACCATTCCATCTCTAATGTGATGATCTTAGTAGAAATCAGTGTAGTTAAACTCGGAAAAATCGGCTGAGTAAATCGCGAGTACTCGCTACTCGCTACCACTACGCCACAGGGCCTGATTCCCAACGTTTTTTTTTTTCGCATCTGCAACGTTAATAGCCGTTGCCCACGTGGCAACGTCAAATAACGTTGCGCAATTTTTTTTTAACGTTGCTGTAAATAAATTTTTTTTTTTAATTGCGCAACGTCACGGCAACGTTATCTTCCGTTGCGCACCCAGGGGCTATTTTGTCTTTTTACCGGAAATTAGATTTTCCAACTTATATTTCGTTTTATCTTATCTTTTACAGAAAATAACTCTCTCGTTTTTTTTCTCTGTAACTCGTCTTCCTCTTCAACCAAATTCTTGCAGGTCAAAAAAATTTCTTACAGGTCGAAGCTCATCTCGATCTCATGAATCAAATACACCCGCATCTCAAAATCGAAACAATATATATCAGATCTAAAATAAAAAACCTCTTTTGTAACCCTAGATCTGATTTGATCCTGAAATCAAAAGTAAACATCATCTCATGTTCGATACAGTTAAAGACCCAATTTTGATGTTATTAAAGACTCCAAGAAGGAGATTTCTTCAGGTATAAACCCTAATCTTGTTATTAGTTTTGCCGTTTTTGCTTGATTTTAACCTAATTTGGTTAATGAAAATTGATACTCGGTACTCGGTAGTGTAAATTTTTGCTTGATTTTTGCTTGATTTTAACCCTAATCATGGAACTTTTCTGTGTGTGTTCAGGTACTCGGTAGTGTAAATTTCTTGAAGATTTTTCGGATTAGTATTGTTAATCTGTGTTTTTTCTGTTTGATATGATATCTGCTTAGGTTTGAAGGTCTTGAAATCTGACTTTACTTTCTTTTTTCATGGATCTATAGTGTGTTTTTTAATTTCTTCTGTTTATTAATGTTAGATTGATGTTTGAGTACTGCGATCATTCTCAAATTTTTCTACCAGAAAAGAGGTTGCCTATGAGATTCGTTGTTTACTGCCTTATCATTCAAAAATTGTTACTGCTCATGGAATCGGAGATTGAATGTCATTTCCGAACATGTTTAATTTCTCTGTTAGCTTGTTCTCGATGATTGTATTGAAGTAATTTGAGGGAACTAGTTTGACAGTTGATGAATCTTTCGTTTGTCCTCTTGTCTTGCTAGATACTGTTAATCTTTCGAAGATTCCGAAGGTTAGTAAATTACATGAATCATATAATATTTGAGAAGAACTTTGTCTTATGAGTTACTTGTATGAATATTCTTTTTTGGTTTAGAAACATGCTGTCATGTTGGTTTCCATATGCAACAGTGAACCTTGCAGGAAAATGGGTTATATTTTCCCATGGAAATTCAAACTTGACTTGTTTTTGCTTATCTTTCTGTTGTGGTAGAACTTGGCTATAATTTCACATGTATCGTTGGTGAATATATTTACCTTCTTTGCCCAATTGATGACCTTAACCAATAAGCTATTTCACACTTCTGTGTTAGGTGCTAGTTGATCAGATAAATCTTCCATGTCGGCTGGTGAAATGGAGCTACTACACTGGTACTGATGATGGAGCTGTGAATATGATTAAACTTGATTACGATGGGTACTAATCTCATCCTTTCCACTTGCAACTCTGTCAAAGTTAAATCATCTCATGGGTTCAGATCCATAATATTTCAGCATTTGAGTGATTTTATATTTTGTCTTTCTTTTTAAGTTTGTGGTTTCCATGTGCTATCTCTTTTATGATGGTAATTCTGAATAATAATTTAGGAATCAAGCACCTATCATTCTGGTTTCTATGAGATGGTACATGTCATATATCTTATACTATGTCCATGAACAGCAAAACCTGTCAGTAACCAGTCTTTTTTCTCTAGGCATACCTATCATTTGGATTTTACGTTCTCCCCTGTTTACAGAGTCAACTATGCATCCTGCTATTACTTCACGTCCTTCTTGTTTTTGGCTAGTAGCTTTAACTAGTGAGAGGACTCTATCTTGCTGCTTCATGTGTGCCTTAGTCATCAAACTTGTCTTTTTTGTGTGAAGATGATGAACCCTTGTGCCTTAACTATCATGGATCCAACCTCAGTTCGATGCTATTCAAATTGGAGATAGCGAGAATGGAGTTGTTCTCTATATATGGTCTTCAGGCAAGTATACTTTGTTATCTTAAAAGTCTTTTCATTTTATTGGTTTATTTTCTTTTTTGTTAAGCATTGCTTGACACCAATTGGACCTAACTCTGTTTCCTTTTTTGATTGGCTTAGGTACGGACTCAATGGGATTCACATACTAAGAGCTGATCCCAGGTCTGCTGCTCTCAAGGTTTTCGCTTATTAATTTTATTCTCATTAGTTTCAATAACAAAAATAGTAGCTTTCTATATATTTTGGAATGACCTTTGTCAATTTATTATGCTTACTGGTTATGCAAGTATCTTAACTTGTGTGTTCAGTTCTCCTCTAATCAAGTTACTGGGCTTGTAGGTAAAGCTCTCCTAATGCTTGGAAAAGTGCAATTTGAACTTCAGAAACTCGTTGATAGTTTGCTTCTGATATGCTCAATGTTGTAGCTAGACAAAACCACATGGCACACTTGTCTTCCATTTCAAGTGATACTCGTTTTGTTGTCTCAGCATATGAGAAAGGCAGGGAGGAGGCAGGAATATCTCAGGCACCACCTCCCACCAAGGTGATTGTGATGTCAGCTCTTTTCCCAGCATGGCGGCTTTGATGATGTGTACAACAATGTAAGCAAACACAACTTGAGCAGTTTTTAGTTTAACGTTGTAGACTTGCAGTTATACTGTTTGAAGTCGTGGTTTTTAAGTCGCTCTGTGGTGATACTATGTGTCTTAATGAGAATTCAAATCAGAAAAAGTGTAACTAAGTAAGGTTCTCTTGTTGCAGATCCTGTTAACACACCAGATGTGGGAACCCCTAAGCTAGGAAAACCACAGGGATAAGAGGATGAGGAGCCACCTTTAAATGAAGATGATGATGATGACTTGGATGATCTGGACCAAGAAGATGAAGTGCCTAGCATAAGTCATTTGGTATTGGCTCAGTTTGAACTTGCTGGATACTTGCAGGAAACAACAGTGGCTTGAGGGCCTTGCAGGAAAGGTAGCATATATCTCTTAGATAAATGTTTTTCCTATGTAGTTATGTATACTTTGGAAGATGTGTATGTAATCTACTTGAGGATACATATTTTTGTGGGTTTGTCTTTCATTTTTTTTTTTTTCTGTAGAAATACAGATTTTGTAATAAATACATAAATACAGTATTTAATTTTTTTGGATTCTAATTACAAAATTTGTAATTTTTTTTTAATTTTAATTAAAAATTCTGCAACGTTTATAGACGCTGCTTAAACTAGGCAAAACGTTGCTCTAAATAAATTCTGCAACGTTATCTTACGTGGCTTTAAATAAAAAAGTGCAACGGAAGATGCAACGTTACTTCCGTTGCTTTAATTAATTAAAGCAACGTTATTAGACGTTACCAAAAATTTGTAACGCCGTTTTAGCAACGCTAATAGACGTTGCTTTAATTCGGCGCAACGTCTATATCCGTTACAAACAGGCCCCTGTGGCGTAGTGTACTTGGCCGAGGGGATTAGTAAAAACTCGCCAAGTCCGAGTTTTGGCGATTTACTCAGCCGATTTTGGCGATTTACTCAGCCGAGTTGAGTCGAGTTTTAGACAAAACTCGTGGCCGAGTTTTCCGAGTTTTTTTTCATTGTGTACAGTTGAACTTATTTAGCTTTAATTGTGTGTATGTTGAACTTATTTGGTTTTAATAGTATTGTTTTTTTTTATTATTGGAGTTATATTTTTAATTTTAATCAAGTATAGGTTATATAAATTTTAAACTGCAATCCGAGTTTTTCAACCAAGTTTTTCCGATTTCCTCCCCCGAGGTTTTCGCTAATCACTCCAAGGGGTTCGACCGAGTCACCGAGTTTTTCGAGTTAAATTATTTTGGTAGAAATATCGAGAGAGTAAAAAATAGTGAAATATCATGAAGACTAATACAGATATAGACTAAGTATGATCAAAATTAATAGAGAAGAAAATGTTGTAACAAAAATACGAATTAGAAAATCATGGTGTAGAGTAAAAGAGATCATAACGATTTGAAACCTATGAAGACGACTATATCATGCACGCATACTAAAGAAAGGAGAATGAGCGATTAAAAGTTAAATCATGATGAAAATAGCGGAAATCAATGTTGTGTAGCAGACTACGGAGAGAGATACGCCAACCATAGAGGGTTCAGTTCACAAGCAATAGCGATCCCACGCCTAGTTCCCTGACTGTGCCTTCCCACCAATTTGGATAAACTAAAGAATCTAGTTATATGATGGACATGTATATTTAGCCCACCCAATTTGGGACTAAAGGTTACCTTTTATTCATTCTAATGAAAATGCGCAAGTACTCTAATGTCAGTTCTGCCAAGACCAAAAAACTCAACTTTATAAAAGTTATCAAAAACCTCATTTTATCCAACAATTTTAATGTATTAAGTAAAATGTGTCATCATTCGATGACCTTAAAATTATAGAATGTTTAACCTTCAAGATTATATTTGTAGTTGTCTCAACCTTCACCCAGGTACCTTGTTATTGCAAACCATCCATACATGCCCATGTAATAAAATAAGGGAGCAAATTCAAAATATTTTTATTCCTTTAATTTAACGGGTTATACATGCTAGGAAGTTCTGCAACATTGTTTCTTTTATTCCCATGTTTATGTTAGGGCATTGTCCGGTCAAACCCACTAGCGTTGGTATGTCAAGCTAGTTGTCAGTTTTAGGTGTCAAAATTCAATTCTTGATTTAGCCTACTAGAGTTTAGATTTCGGAAATGGGATATAGACAGAGTAGTAGAGACCTTGAAGACGAAGACTGTGAAGACAAAGAAGACATCAATTATTCTTCATCGATAAAAGGTTAGTAGGAGTTATGACTTTATGGATATTCTTCTATTTCTACTTTCTCTATTCTTTCGAAATATAGTCGACTACTTTAGTAGTAATGTAGCGATTGAGATCGTGTTCTTGTGTAACATGGCTTTATGTCATGACCAGTGTTTGATCCCACGAATACTGTGAATCAAGAACATATGAGATAGATTCGACACCATTTGTCCATAACAATGGTTTGCTTGCAAACTGTTATGTTGGATATGGATGAATCTAAGGAGTACTCTTGAGCAAAGAGTCCATGGATTATAGCTGAGGACATTCTCATGTCTAAGTTCTGGCTCAGCCCAGTTCTTCCAGCGGATTCAGTATTTGACCTAAATTTGACTTGGACGGTACCCGAACCGGTTTCGCGTACCTGGCCGGAAAATCTCCTGTGTCGCATTAGTACACGTACCTGTACGCGTACCTGACGCAGGGAAGTTTCTGGAAAGTCAAATTGCGTGAATATCTTTCAGATTTTCACTTTGAGTCAAATTCCAACTCCTTTATCTCTTAGATGGACTTGTGTGAAACATAAATACCTTTTGTGTTCCATCTAACGATCCTCAATGAGTCAATAAGATAAGATTATCTCTGGTCTGTTGGATTCCTATCTTGAAGTGTTTTAGAGCCAACAAAACACTTGGCAGATAAATCTAAAAAGGAATTTCAATTGAGATTAATCTGTATTACTTGGTTGGCAAGTTTAGGGTTTCCTTAACTTGTGGGACAAGTAATTGATTGCTTAATTCCAAAGCAACCTATCTTATTGAGTGCTATAAATAGAGGTGTCTAAGGACAAATACCGCAAGCATCAAGCATACGTGAAGGTCCTCAGGGAAGGTAGCGTAAACTCTTTTTCACTTCGGTGAAAGCTTGTTGTGGTATAGTCATCCTCTATAGGTTGCAGCTCCTCTGGGAACTCCCTACGACTATCAAGACTTCCTTAGAGAGTTGGGAAGCACAGGTAGGAGATTGAAACCATCTTTGGTTGAAATCGGATTAACCTGTCACCTTGGTAACCTGATCACGTTCTTGTCTATTCTAAAGTCCGTCTCTTCTGATATACGGCTATTCAAGAACTGATACGTTACTCAACAAGGTTTTGAAAGGTAGCAACGCACGGCTGCACTCGGTGTTGTAAGACCTAGTTGGCTCCAGTTATACAAGTTCCTTAAGTGGTTCTTCATCTATAACTGAGGTAGATACAGATTGGGCATTGCGAAGTTGGTTTGCGTATGACCTGGATTTGACAATCCGAAGGAAGTCATCTTTGTTTATGGTAAACTGATAGAGGACAGTTACACCATAAGTCAACAGTTTTGGTTTAAAACCCAGTATTGCTGACAAAAGCCTTTGGCATCGGTCAAAGCAACTCCTAGGCCTGTAAAGGACGTCAGCTAGGGGAATCAAGTGCGTGACGATCTGTGGGGGATCCAGAGACGTAAGGAAGGCGACAGTAGCCAATTCGCTTGGAGGGCTTGAGTTGGTCTCTGCTACATCCCAGACCGAAGTCTTATAGTAGGCTAGTGTTTGTAGTCAGTTTGTACTGGGCGGTGTTCAAAACTGGACGAGGTCCCGAGGTTTTTACTGCAAGGCAGTTTCCTCGTTAAAAAACGTTTGGTGTCTTGTGTGCTTTTACTTTCCGCATTATAACTCTGATTTATAATTAAAGCACCAAGTAGTACGTTATTACCTAACTGTCGAGACTACTCCAGTTAGAGGTTTGGATATTGATTTTTGAGATCGTCCAGACTTTACCATAAGACTCACGAGCCAAAACGAAAAGTTGGTAGTATTTCGGTACCCCTCCTTTTTCAGTTTATATGCGATAATAAGGAAGAACCATAATCTCTTGCATATTGGTAATGAAAAAATATAGATCTGTATCGACGTTGAGAGAGAAAATGATCCCTACTGCAGTGTCACACACTTGTACCTATAGACACTATGTTTTATGTTGCAGATTCTAGAAAGTTGGAATCGAGTTGTGCAAGGATAAAGGTTGGCCCTAGTGGGGAAGCAGGGCAAGGCCCACTTCGGGGCATCAAGGCTTTGGGGGCAGCAAAACACATGTTTCACTTTTCAGGGGGTTTCGTCAAACAAATAACAACTCTGGTATTTATTCATAAATTATGTAAAATCTGGGCACAACAGTTAAAGTTTTGATGGATTAAAGAAAAACAAAATCGTGGACTTGTCCATAAATTCTATAAACTCTGAGGGCAGAAATTGAAGTGTTACTGTTTATATAGATATTTCTTATTAATTAGATTATTCATAAACAAATAACAACTTGGGAATTTATTCATAAATTATTTAAAATCTGGGGCAGCTGTTGAAGTTTGGATGGATTAAAGAAAAATAAAATCATGGACTTGTCTATAAATTCTATAAATTCTGAGGGAAGAAATTGAAGTGTTAATGCTTATATAGAGATTTCTTATTAATTAGATTATTTTGCTAAAAGAACAGAGAACATGAAATGTTCAATGGAGAAAAATTTGATGTGTTAGACGGTGGCATATTATCAATTTATTAGATAATATAATTCTCGATTGTCGCAAGCTGATATCATCAACTAATCCATGACCTAATGGAGACAAGCCTGGAATTTATTAATTGATGTTAGTTATAATGTACAATGAGAGAATTATAGTCATTTTGCTCGTTTTCAAAATTATTTGAGGGTTTTGCTTTTTTTTACTGAGACCCTAGGATTGGTTCAGTAATATTTGGTTCTCCATATTTGATGCATTGGGCGTGGTAGACTTGTATTGCATTCACGCAAGAAAGGTGGTCGGAGAACATTAAATTTTGCAGCTACCTGATCAGTGTTTTTTAAAAATTGGGAAAGACGAAAAATCCGAATTAGTTGATGATATCAGCTTCATAGGTCTCTTATAAAGTCAAGAAACATTAAAATCCACGCTTTAACAACATAAATTTTATTTTAATCTGAACTTTAGGAATTATGCTTCTTGAAACTCGTATGTGGCATAAATTTGAGTATTATTTTGATGTTTGTTTTCAGTAATACTCATATAGTTGAGTTAGCATCCATAAATACGTCAAAAGTTGTATTATTTTCCTTTGTTTCAGATTTTCTTCCATGTGGTTTTGCTCAAAAGGTTTAAACGAGGAAATATCTCGCTGACTTTGAGTTTTTATTCAAAATACTTTTATTATGCTCTTTTTCTTTCGCCCAGTTTTTGTCCCATTGGATTTTACTGGCAAGGTTTTAGTGACACAAATTATTCAGCATGGTGGTCATCCAAGGAGGAGTTGTCCCAATATTAACTAGCTCGATCAGTTAGACGAAATCTATATAACTATCTCCTAGGAATTTAGATGTCATTATGATCCATATAAGGTTTGATCACAATATCAGTTTTATTCATATACGGTGATGCATCTTGGCTCTTAAAGAAACTACAACAACTTCTGCAAATCATTCGCAGAAGCTAGCAATCTTTGGTATAGGCCCTCCATGTGTTGTAGAAGAGTGCAGACTCAACAAGAGACTCTTTGCAGACCATACTGCTCGTCCAAGGTTTTGCCCCTATTTCTGCACTTAAGAAAGTTAAGACTCAACGATTTGCAAGCCAAGATAGATTGAAGTACTCATCAGGGAGAGCGCCATCATCAAAGGCTCCTTTAAAATACTCTATGCATTATGCTTTTTTATCTTTGAAATTTCCTTGTAAAGGTAATAACGAGGCAACATATGCGTGTCAGACAAGTTTTTTGTCGTGCATTTTTAGGTTTTTCTCTTTTGTGTTTTCCAGGCATGTTCATAGTGATTTAGACGCGGTGTTCATCTGGAAGAGTGTTATAAACCTAAAGTTTAGTTAATAAGATGCCCTTATGTCTAAGTTAGGGTTTCCACATAGTTGTGTAACAAGTCTCTTGTATAACATATAAATATTGCCTTAAACCTTGTAACTACGCACATGAATAAAAAAATTTCTCATTCTTCCTCTCTACTTTTATCTCCCTTTCTAGTTTATAAGAACCACTCTACTACAACAACATCGTCCTTTTCTTTGTCTATTTGAAATTAGAGAAAGGATCCACTCACACTCTTCATCTTAAGCTATCTCACGCTTTCCGGACCATTTTTTTCATAAATCTCAAACTTACATCGGATTTGAAGCTAATATTTTGGGTATATGTTTCTTTTATAGAGCTTTACATTTATACCAAAAATGAGTGTCTTTCGAAGTACGAAACCTCACAATCTAGCAATTTTAATTTCAACCGTTGAAGATCAGTTGATTTTTGACGGTTGATTTTCAAAGTAATATTTAGTGGTGTTAAATATCTCGAAATGTGCTCATTTTTTATGGGAATATAGAGCTCTGTAAGTGGAACATATTCAAAAAATATTAGCTTCAAATCCAACAACGTTTGAATTTCAAAAGAACAATGGTCCCGAAAATGTGAGATAGTGTAAGATGAAGAGTGTGAGTGGATCCTTCCTCTATATGTACGAAAAATAAAAGAAGACGACAGTTACGCATACATTGGATATTGAGAAAAGAAAATAACCATTCGATGATGATTTGTTAGTTAAGACTGATCAATTTATATAACAGCTACATAGTAAATCTTATTTAAAAAAAAAACATAGCAAATTAGTGTCGAGAAATCACTAGTATGACATGAAAGCTGTGGCGTGCCAATGCAGGGACCAATGGACTTGGGTGGAAACATCCGAAGCCATTTGCAATATTTGCGCGCCTCGATCGAAAGGCCAAAACCATTGCTAGTTCCTATTTAAACCCCTCGCCTGTAATTTGTTGTCTGTTAAAGATTTTTCTCTCCAAGAATCCTCCCTCCAAAAAGTTTCTTCAAAACCCAGTCTTCTTCGCAATATTCAACTAATCTTTCATCAAGATAAACAAAAAAGAATTTGAAGTGGTTAGATACTCTCATGTCTATAGAGAAACTAATAGGGCTGGTGATAGACTGTCTAAGAGGTACCCTATGGACAATTTTGTTATTATTAGTCCTGAGGATTTTGATGAAGAGCTAAATACCATAATTGAAGAAGATAGGAGTGGCAAAGTTTACTACAGGGTGTTTTTGTTTTGTTTCCATTTTGTTCTTTTTTTGGTTTTGCTTGTAAGGGTTTGGGTTCCCCTTAAACCCGGCGGAATGTGTCAAAAAAAAAAAAAAAAAAAAAAAAAAAAACTTGAAAGTTTATAGTCAAATGTTATTTAGAAAGTTATAGTCAAAAGTTATTTAGAAAGTTCATAATCATTATTGCGAGCACTTGAAAATCAACTTTCATTTTACAATTTTAGTGCAAAATCTCATGTATAATTGGCGTATATTTTTTTTTTCAATCCCGTTAATTGCAACTAACCAAAACAAATAATAAATCGATAATTATGTTTTTCATTTTTTATCTCTAACAAACTTTGTTAAGAAAACGTGAAATAAGGAGTTAAAATCCATAACCAAATATAATTTATTTAGAAAGTTTATAGTCAAATGTTATTTAGAAAGTTTTTAAAAAATATAATTACAATTGTAAGTAAAATTAAAGATTTTGGGGCCTCTAAAAATTTGTGGCCCAATACTTTGAATTGGTTGCATGGCCTCAAGGCCGGCCTTGAGAAAATTGGTACATCAAGAGCATCACTTTCCACAAATGATGTGGGATAGCTTCAATTCAATTTCCTTCTTCAAAACAGCCCATATAGCGCTAGCTTCAGCTTCTTCGGGAGATTAAACTTGGAAAATTAAGGTACCACAAAAGATAACCTTGTAGACAGCATCTCTAATCACATATCCTAAACCATTACAAAAAAAAAAAAAACAGTATCAAAGGCACCATCAAGATTGCATTTAAACCATCCGGGGTATCCATGTATCAATACGAGTGACATTAACTAAGGTTCTGGGAGTGACAGTAGAAAGTTTAAAGTTGTCCATGTATTTAGCTCTAGTTATGACATCACCTTGACCACGGTTCACGATTTATATGGGCAGTCCTATTTTTCCGCGAATAATTCAGATACGCGAATTAATCGTCTGACTGATTCGCCAGCTGGTTTGAAATAAATCGGTCTGACTCAGCCGAGTTAGCCAACCAGTCTGCCGATCCTACTATTAATTCTTCCTTTTCAATAAGTTGAGGCACTGGAGTCGAACCCTAGACGTGCTCCTCCTATGTCTGGTAGGTTAACCACTAAACCAACTATTTGTTGCTGATACTAATCTATATATTTTATATATAATGCTTCTTTTTACCCCAAAATTACATACATTAATTATCTAATACATACCGAATTTCTAGGACCGAACTCATATTAGTAAATCGAATTTTACACGTAAGGATATCTTGGTAACTTTATGCAGCCTAAATGGTCAAGGTCAACCTAGCATCACCAAATCAGTGGCTCCCTGAAACTGTTCTGACGGTGGGGCTAGAAAATAAAATCTAAAAAAATAGACCTAGTTTTGCAAACCAGGATAAAGAGT
>JAJJMA010246904.1:0-14370 GCA_023529015.1 Papaver nudicaule
TATATGTTGCATCCATCGCGCCTTGTGTCTTCTACCTTACATTTGCAACTTGATTATTTGATTAGGGTTCATATTGGTGGTTTAAAGATTCATCGGTTGTTGGGTGTAAAGTCTATAAGCAGATTTTATACTCAAACACCCGACATATAAAAGATGAATTGTCTCTTCAGCCATTGTGTGACCGCTTCAATAAGTTGTGTTTAATCGAATCACCAAATAATGTTCTCCCTATGTCATTCAATTGAACAGTGATATTTTTTGTATGGGTAAGAATGAGGCTTCTCGCTGATTGCAATCCACACCATACGGCCATATAGATAAAAATCTCAATGGCTAAAAGTGATTCAAAATGAGAGAATCGGGAGTGTAAGCAGAGTGTGACAACAAATAGAGGAGCAAAACGTAGCTGGTGTAAGTATGGTGTAACTAAAAAAAAGGTCAAACTGAAAGCAAGAGAAAGTATCTCGCTCCCAGAGAGCGAGATAGTTTATCTCGCTAAAAACGAAAGCGAGTGAAAGTCCATCGCTTTTTGAGCGAAATAACTTCTATCGCTTTCCTCCCAGGGAGTCTCTCAGGGTAGAGGAGAGAGAGGGGAGAAACGACCACGGTTTTATGTCAAATCATTCCCTCCTTTATCTCCATTGATAACGGCCTAAGCAAGCCTATGAAAAGCCCAAAGTAAAATTATGAATTCATGACGTGCCGGAAAGTGATGCCACGATTTCCTGCTTTCGCATTGCTATTTCTCTTTCCATTTGAAGAAAATTACATTGGGCTCTAAGAATCTCAGCTTGAAATCTCGATTTCTCATTTTCATTGACACCTTCTTGTTCTTCACATTTATCCCCAAATTCAAAATCTTCTTCAACTCTCTCTTTTCCCATCACCAATACAATACAGTGCTGTCCTCCAGATGATAAGTTCAATAAAATTTTCGGAACTGTTTTTGAAAAACTCTTTCTTGATCAAACAAAGTTTCGAGCATTCCTCCTGGATGATGATTACTCTGATGTGATAATGATAATAACTCGGATGATTTTTCGACGAACAGGTCGTCTGATTGGTAAGTGAAGGATTCTAGGATTTGGTGTGGGTGGCAGGTACCATCTTATTCTTCTTGTTGTCAAAAAGAAAAGAAGAGCTCAACTTTTGTGGTCTGGTTTTCATTTTTTGTACTTAGAAAGTCGTTATAATTTTGACATTTGATTATCGTCTGTTTCAAAAGTATGGACAAGAGGGAGACCAAGTAAACTGATGTTGTCCCTTTAATCTTTATCCAACAGAATCGAGGGACAGAAATCTTTAATCAGCAAAGGAATGAACAAAAGACCACTGAATACAGAAGTTAGGTACAGCCGTACAGGTGGAGAGCTTAAGAGGGCTGGTCAAGAAGATGAAAAGCAGACGGGGCTTCCAAAATGTAAAAATTAAAAGGCAAATTGCTGAATTGATCAAAATAGAGTAGCTCTTCTACTTTCCGCATATTATAAGGAATTCATGCGTCCATTTTATCTATACACGCAAATAGTCGTACAAAATACAAACAACCATTCCCATCCCAGTAAAAGAAAAAAGAAACTACTAACCATAACCAGAAAGGAACCACGGGTAAAAAGGACAAAAATCATTCACAGAACACAGGGATGGATGATGCATGCGCAAATTCTAGTAAAGAGTGCTATATTTTGCTTTGCCTAGTCAAGGGATAGTAGCAACTGGAAAGAAAGTGAGACTGAGGGAGACAACACTATCTCTGTCTTCTTTGATGGGGGTACATCTAACAATTGAATCCATGGCAAACTGACAGAACTATGATCAGAATCAAGGCAACGAGAATACCAAGAACTATAAGCTTTATCTTCATGTTCTGCAGCCACATCTTCCTCCTCATCTTCGTTCCCTGTTGCCTGAAATCTTGTGCCTGCCAAAGAATACCGACATTTGTTACTTCAAAAAGAGAATTGATAGTGCAAAGCTCACTGTTCATGCATAAACAAGCTTAGGTTTTTTAAATAATATAAGTTTTGGAGACGAATACAATTCAGGTTTACAGAAAAATATACAAGGTCAGTACACCAAATGATGCCACCAAGTGGCAAGAAGGGAACCACACTGCAATTATGTAAAGCAGCAGAACACACTAACCTGTGATCGAAGGTTCTCAGTTTTGTCAACCAGAAGCTCAATTTTCTCACCACGGTCAAGAACCTGCAAAGCATAATGATTCAATTTCAGAATTACGCAACCCACTACTTTGAGAAATGCCCGAATGAAAGATTCTACTTGTTGGGCAATCAAATAATTCATGTGAAATCGAAGAGAAGGGAGCATCAGCAATGTATGACACAGCACCTTACAATTCAAATAAAGATATAATAATAATTGTTATTCACCTTCTCAATATTTTCCATCATCACTCCCTTTACTTCGGTAACCTGAGCCTTGACTTTGGCAAGTTTGCTGATTTCCTCTGGATGATCCACACAGTACTGCATATGCTCCTTAAGCTTTGACCTGAAAATGTAGATGGTAGAGACAGGGTTTTAGCAATAACACACAACTATGGTTGAGAAGAAAATTAACATTATTATTTCCGACTGCCACGCAAGAGAATTACCCAAACTCCTTGTTAAGGCTGTGTGCAACAGCAGTTGCAGCTTTTCCTCCTCCATATCTCTTGTTAAAATCATCCTTGACACGTTCTAGGAAAGCAATGGGTACTTGTCTTCCGGCAGATTCGACTGCGACCACGCAGTAGGCTGCAGGATTCAGAAGGCATAAGAGTCCAACAAAATACAAATAGCAACTCAGTCTAACAAACAAAACAAAACAGCTCTGACTGTAAATACCACGAGACAAGATAACAGGTCCCATACATGGAAAAGAAATGCAAAAAGTTCATGCAATGGCAGAGGGTTAACCTGACCTCTCAGGTCTCAAAAGCAGAAGTGAAGATATTAATCCGTAATAGGCAAAGCAGTTCAGTATTGGATGCACTGACTGCATATCCTGACAGCTTGGATAGCAAAAAATTATCTTAAAACTATGGTTACATGTCCTCACACACATGATATCTCAAACTTAAATGAAGTCAGTTAAATGATTCCATAATTTATGCTACCGAGTCTTAAAGACACCAATGTATGCAAGAAAACATTGTCCACACTTGGTGTTACAGATCTAAAATGCTCCCATGTTAACTCACAGATGATACATAGATATTTCTAGTTAAGACAGCACAAGCCTTGTTGCACAGGGAAGCAAAAACGTGGTTACAAGTAATAATGGTACAAATGACGTTATCACTACAAAACTAAGATAAGCTTACGATGGGGAAGCTCATATATCCCTACCTCCAATTTCTCTGCCACAACTAATAGAAAGATATAATAACATGTTTTTGAAATGAATACAACTATATAATAATTCCTTGTTTGGTCTCCTATTTAAGAACTTTACTTCCATAAATTTAACTCTGAAGATCTAACAGATTGAAATCAATAAGTATATCTTAAGAAACATAAGCAAATCAAGAGGCTCATCTAAGATCTAAATCTATTAAGTTGATCCGTTTACTTCTATTCTTAGCATGACTTTTGTCAATCCAGATAAATGCAACCAACAAAAAAAAAAAATGAATCGAGAACAATATGCAAACATCACACATCGGATCGATGATAGATGATAGATGAAAAAGAGAGATAAGATATCAAATCAACCACAATTTACAGCTATGAATCTAACAAATCAATACTAGATCTAATAGAAGACAAACACATAGATCAAATCAGAAACAAACAGAAATAAAAAAAAAAAAATCGAGATCTACAACAAAGAGAAAGGATAGACAAACTTACTGAAGCCGTCTTCAACAAGGTAATTGAAGGTGTGATTATCGCAGTTATAGGTAAACTTGTTATTACTAGCAGGCAATTTTTGAAGACATTGAGAAGCGATAGTTGTGAAATTCCCTGTGAATTCAGTGTATTCGGCCAAGATAACTGTTCCTCTAGCAACAAAACTGTAGATCAATGACTGTTGTCCCATTTCTTAACACAACAAACCCTAACCCTAACCAACAAATTTAATTTCTTGTTAGAGAAAAAAAGAAACAGAAACGGAATTGGGAATCAGGAAAATACTGAAGATCGATCTAACGTAATGATCGGGGATTGATCGATGGATTTTTTTTTTTCCCCTCTTCTTTTTGGGGGTAATGGAAGAGAGAGAGGAGAAGAGAAATGTTCGCCGAGAAATATAAATGGGAGTTTGGATTTATATTATTGTTAAGTTTTTATTATGGTTGGATTGGATGAAAAGAGGAGGAGGGTGGTAAATGAGCCTTTTGTCTGAAATTTTACAATCTTGACCATCGATTTCTGAGTAAATGTCTAGGAATGCCACTAGTTTGACAACTGGAATCCACCTATATACGTTTTTGAAACTAATAGTAGTATTTCTTACTTACGAAGTTATGCTCAGGACACTTTTTTCATGGTTCGAGCCTCTTGACATGTCTTGATTGAGACGCCCCTTTTTGCTTTGAAAAGTAATGAACAAATGTCAGCGGGTTATTGGATCAGCTAATCAAATGGTGGTGGTTCTCAGTGGAATTTTTTTGGTCTAAAAACAAAAATTAAAATTTCCATCGAAAATCACCATTATCATTCGATTAGTTGATCTAATGGTTTAGCAATGCTAGATCAAAATTCTTCTCAAATTCCACCGTATGCTAGTTGGGTGGCTTTACCAAGTTAAATGTCACGCATAAATAGAATTGCTCCATAGCTTCAGTGATTAGTTGCACAATTGGGCTCCTTCCAGAGACGCAAGTGGTTCTGCACGGCAGCAAGGGTAAAAAAAGGGTTGGTGATATTGTTGTCTGAAAATTAGATTTCAAGGTTCGTAGTCGTTATCATCAATTTAGATATTGGTTGGGAGGTTCATCGTCCATCAACATCCTTCTATCTATATTTGACTAAGGAAAGGTGACGGCTTTAGTAGAATTTTTCACCCTTGCAGTGCCCACAAACCTCAGCCATGTCATCTCTGTTTATTTCATGGAAAGAAAAACTTGTCCTGCAAAAGTAAAACATAGTATTATCGTTGAAAACAATGATGTGCCAGGCAAAAACACCCAGACCGTGTGCGAGACCGTTCCAAAGGGAAATCTTTTTCCGGCAGCGGATATCGCTGCCTGGGGTTATTTGTTGCTCAATGCATGATACCGACAGTTTAAGAAAGAAAAAAAAAATTGAGTAAACTATTTTGGTGCTCATGATGGTGATGGAAGAACACAGTCTTTCCAGTTAGATTGAACTTCAAATCGAAAAATTAGATAACGTAGAGTTGTTGTTTTGATTTTGAAATGCAAACACATTACGAAGCCAAGATATTACTCACAGATGAGTTAGATATGATACTACACGATTATGAACTCAAGAATTTTCAAGAAAAAAGATTTCAAATTCGACGATATGTTGTTAAAGAACCCTTCTCCTAGGCCCTAGCAACATTGGACAAAGGATTTCAAACTCAGAGTTAACTGAAAATATAAGAAGTCTCTCCTCTTAAAGAATAACAGTAAAAAAAAAAATCTTCGCCCCATTAAAACACTGTAAGGACCTCATCTAGTCTTCTCAGAGATCTCAGAGATGACAGCAACTGCCTAGAATCAAATTTCAGCAACTTATGGCGTTGGTATCATCCAATTGTATGTAAAACACGAAGCAATAACTAAATCGTATATCAAAAAGTACTGGCGTGAATCTGAGCTAGAACTGATACCAACTTATTACCTGGGAGAAGCGTTGATCACCCAATTGTATGTAAAACACAAAGCAATAAGTAAATTGTATATCAAAAAAGTACTGGCGTGAATCTGCTGATCCTGCTTCCTGCAGAGGAATAAAGTACTGGAGTCGAAAAACTTCAGGAAGCTTGAATTTATGAATAAATAAATGGGATATTTAGTCATGCTTCACATCTCAAGTACTCCACATGATCTGTGTGGAACGATACAGAGTTTGGGAAGAGTAATTCATTACAAGGAAAGATTCTTGATACAAGGCACACTTAATTACTAACTAATTGCCATTGCAAATTAAATTAGATTAGAAAAGACTTTCAACTAATTTGAAGAGATTTTCAGCCAAGTATTGACATCAGATTGGCATAGTGCACTTCTTTTGTGAATGACCCAGCAAATGGCATCGGCCGCATTGAACAACTCGTTTTGGCCTCTTAAAACTCTCAATCCGGAGAACCTTCTTTTTAGGTCGACCAGGCGGCCTACGAGTCTTGGGTGGACGTATAGAGATATCAACTTTGGCACCTCCACCATCGGTTCCTTCGCCGAGTTCCTTCCAATGACTCCTGTCCGGAACAGGGTTTATTATCTCCGAATAGGTCTCAAGGTAACTTGCCACTGTGAAACAACGTTCAGCGAATAAATGTGCATTATGACCACAAGAGATTAGGGCAGCAGCAGCATGTGCACAGGGTAGACCATAGATTTGCCAACGGCGGCAAGAGCAAACACGACTGCGTATGTCCACAATATTTGTCCTCTCCGTGGAAACAATCTCAAACTCTATCTCATTTGCCCGAAGGACTTGATAACAGCGTGAATCTGCAATGGCTTCTGCAATGCGCTTCTCAGCTGACGGAACAAGAATAGAATTCCAACTCATTCCCATGTTGCGGCGATCTCTGTACCATACTGTTAACTGCTGGCGAATATGCTCCATCATTTGCACGATCGGGAGCTCATGACCTTCTTGAGCCCAGTTATATAATAACTCTGTTACTCCCAAAGTAAAGTGACCATATCGTACTCCTTCAAAATATGCAACAGCCCAAAGACGGGGAGGGAAACGATGAAACCATTGCATGACATCTTGCGAAATCTCAACCATCTCAGAGATCTTGGATTCAAATTCAACAGCAGTTAAAGCGTAAACCGCACTCCAGAAAATGTTAACCAATTTTGTGTTCTTAAATTCATCACGGAAATTTTCACTAACATGACGCAGACAAAACCCATGAAAAGCACTAGGAAAATGAGTTTCCACCGCTTCCAAAATACCTCTTTGTCGGTCAGATAATATCGTAAGCCTGGGCATACTCTCAGTATTCACTCCAAGCAGTTTTCTCAACTCTGAAAGAAACCACATCCAGTTTTCATCGCTTTCTGAATCAACAATAGCAAATGCCAAAGGAAACAGAGTATCATCTGCATCCACAGCTGCAGCACAAAGTAAAGACCCGAGATATTTGCCTTTGAGGTGGGTTCTATCAAGTTCTAAAAGTGGCCTGCAAGCTTTTATAAAGCCGTATATTGATGCACGGTATGAAACAAAGAGACGTTGAAAGTGATTCTCGTGCCCGGCAAAAACCGATGCGATACTTCCTGGGTTTGTCTTCCTAACCTGTTCACAATACGCAGGAAGAAGACGGTAACCTTCTTCGAATGTTCCATGAACTGCAGCCATACTACGCTCCTTCCCCCGCCATGCTTGCATGTATGAAACAGCAACCCCATGTTGTGCACGTATATCCTGCAAGATTTCCTTTGGTTTGTATTGTGGATTATCTCGCAGACGTGCTTCAACAGACCTGGCAACCCAACCAACTGATGCTTGCTGATGATGGTGATTCAAAACACCTTCACAAGTATGTTCTCCGTGCAAAGTTCTAATGGTAAAAGTTGGAACACCTGGACATTTTGCTACATGGACGCGCCATGGGCATCCATCCATCGAACATTTGGCTATAAACCTGCTTCTGTCTGACTTCACAATACGAAGGTCAAAATGCAATGCTATAGCGATGTCTTTTAGACTCCTTCGACATGTTTCTACATCAGCAAATTCTTGCCCTATGACTAAAGAATGTTCGCTCAAGGATAAAGAATGATCTGGTACAGCCAGGTTGTCAGGGGCAGGCAACGGATCATGAATACCCAAGTGATCAGGGACTGCCAAGTGATCAGGGACTGCCAAGTGATCAGGAATTACCAAGTGATCAGGAACTGCCAAGTGATCAGGGACAACCAAATGATTGGGGATAGCCAAAGAATGGTTGGCCATATATTCACCGGATATTAAATTTTCAGCTCTAGAATGATGCAAATGGTTTCACCATATGGATTATACGCTCCCGATAAAAGTAAGCTCCAATCATATAAACACTACACAAGAACTACTATCATAATAACCCGATCCAAAAACTGGTGAAAATTATATGAAGGACCTGCAAATAAACAGACGTGTAGTCAGCATTAGAGGAAGTCGGCCTAAAAGAGTGAAGTACAAACATAAGAAAAATGGCACCGCATGATATTGAAATCTAACTGCATGCAAGAGAATCACTTTGACCAATTCTGGTCCTAGGGCTTTCAATAATCTTATTTAAGAACTTAAAGATAAAGGTTTGCTTCTGTGAAGACAGAACGGACTGCTTATCACTAACTAAATGATCAAAACTCATAAACGAAACATATATAGACAGAACCACTCACAGTTCTTCACGAAGGAAAAATAACGTGTGACATGAAACACAATAGAATAATAAATGAGCACAAGCAAAATGATAAATAAGCAATCCAACCACATCTCAGGCAAGAAAGTGTATAAAGACGTAATCCACCAGAAGAAGCTAAACTAACTTGTACCAAGTGCCCACGAAGTAGGACAATATGAATGGCTAAACATAGTAATTTGGGAATAAGTCAGGGTTTCCAATTTTCATTCACTGTATCAAAACATTGTGTAAGGAACAATGGAAAGGGACCTGACAAGCAAATTGAGTAAGGCAGTGTGTACGACCCATACTGTAAGAAGGAAAGTCATCAACTGATGCTAAGAAATCCAAGTATGGATATACTTAGAGTGCAAGTTTTGTCAGAGATCTGTAACATAGTCAGTATGCTGGATGCTATTTTTAAGGCACTAAGCAATCTGATACATATTATCTGTTCAACTTTAATGGCCTTATCTACAGATATATATAAAATTTTCATAATGGGCAAATGCACCTAAAACCATCTGACAAAAGATGATAAACCACTGACATGTCTTAGCTGGGAGGAGGTGGTTTCCCTATCCCCAACATAACTAGAAAGTGTTGTCTGTACCGGCTTTGCCACCAGTATATATTCGTCATAAATGTTTGTATATCCAATACACAAATACAAGGTTTGGCAATGACAAACCAGTGTCAGCAAACCTAAAAGAGCAACAGAACATCGCATGAAGATAAAACTGAACTCCCAAGTGGCAACTACCATCTCAATGTCAGGGGGGCAAATATCAACGTACATATAAAAATTGGATCAGCTAACAAATTTATGTATCCATATTCCATATACTGTCACAACAGCTTCTTCAAATCCACTAAAAGATTATATATTTCGCCTACAAATAGAAATGCACTAGTTGCAATCAAAGAAGCTTTCATGACTAATTATATTGCCATCATAATTGATAGTTTTTAGCTAGAGTTCAAAAAAAAAGCTATAAACTCTAGCTTAGTACCCTCCAGCAACAGGTACATAAAATGTCTAAGCATCCATCTTTCTTTTTTCAGAGTTCTTCTTCTCCCTCAAAGTTCACGTAAACTTAATGACCACTACCATACCCATTCCTTACTTCCTCCCACTTTCAACTTTTTTCTACCAACAACATTGTGTTTTCTAAAATTGATAATTGATAATACACTAACCACTTCCGACTCAGGCAACTCAAATTCAGGTACTAAATTCATACAAACGGTATTCAATAATGACTAGAACCCGAACTAGCTAGCTAAAACCCATTTCTAAAAGAAACCCTAGCTAATGTTCCCACAAGCAGTTCACACAGCAGTTCAATTACAAGAAATTGCATATTTAAAACCCTAAAAACAAAAAGACGTCAGAGTGAAAGGAAGGGAGTAACTTTACCAGTGATTTAAGCAATGATTCCAGATATAATTAATTTTCTGAGTTGTAAACACATGAAATCCCAAGTTACTTTTATAATTAAACTCAAGAACCTTCAGATCATTAAAGAGATCGATTCGTGCTTGAATCGGATTATACTTGAAAATTAGGTTTAGAGATTGAACCTGCAACCCTATCTGAAAATTATTTTAAAAAATTGGGGATTTTTGCGAGAGAGAGGAAGGCGATGAAAATCATATCCAAAGAGATTTTAATTACGAAATGGCCCTTATTTGTCTACAGACGTTCTCTTGTACGTTTTCTTACCAACACCCCATTAATTTTATTGTATTTGCGTATACACTCCTTTGAATTCCTAAAACTCCATGTACATCCTTGAATCTTAACGAAACGGGTTAACCCAATTCCGACTCTGGGTTGAATAACGGGTAAGGTTTGAGCCCTACCAGCCGACCTGCCTTCATTTCATCGCAACCTACCCGTCCGAACAGCAGGTCCGTTCCCGCTCGATCACCATTTAACCAGGTCCGGTGTGGAAACTTTTTATATATAAAGATATCTAAAAAGACGAGGGTACTGAGTACACCACCAATTTTTATTTTAGTCCACTTATAAGTTAAATTTTGACAGGTTCCTATAATCAAGAACTCAAGAACAAGATCTCCTTCAGATATGATTGATTCACATTTTTAAGGAGTCAATACAATAATCTGTATCGTTATCGTTAGAGGGACGCCGGACCTCTAGTATCATTCAAGGGACACTAAACCTCCTGTGTTAGAAAGACTAACAATTTGTTTGGATAATAATTCTCTGCCTTCTTCATTCATTCATTCCATATTTAAAGAAGAACTTACAGGAGATAACTTCCTAGAATAACTGACCACAAACCTATCTAAATCACAAACCGTACACATGACTCAACTAACTGGAATTGACTTGGACAGGACTTACAAGACTTATCTAAAATACAAACACAAGACTTATCTAAAAAACAGATCTAACTAAGACAAAGTCGCACATAACATTCTTTCCCCCTTAAAACAGCACTTGTCCTCAAGTGCTTTCTGAAGTTCAAGTATCTGTATAATTTTCTTCATCTTCATATATACCTTCGATGAAAAATAGCTTTTTGCAACGATGGCCTGGTTTAAATCTTTCATCACGGTTGAAACACAACCCTTTCTCGCGACGCTCCTTGAGTTCTATCGGCAAGAGTATCTTAACCACAGGAAACGTGGAATTAGGATTCGACACAACTGCTTCAGTATCATTAACAATGGCCATGGCTTGTTCATTACGAGACTCGTACAGCCTCCAAACCAATTGCAGAAGACAAACACCGAGGCTTACAAGCTTGAACATCTATTCTAATACTCTCATTTAAACCACTTACAAAACAACCTACTTGTTGAGATTGTGACAACTTACCTGCACGGATTAGTAACTTCTCGAATTGAACTTGATACTCTTTAACAGTAACAGTTTGTTGCAATTTTGTTAGGTCTCCAAAGAAATCTAAGAACTCAGTAGCACCATACCTGATTTGTATACATTCTTTAAAGGTTTCCCATGAAATAATAGGTGTTTCCTGCTTCTCTAATTGGAACCATAGTTGAGCATCCTTGTCCAAATTAAATGAGGCAATTGAAACTTTTTCTTCTTCTGGAGTTGAGTGATAATCAAAAAGTTGCTCTGCACGACACAACCAACTGGTTGGATCTTTAGTACCAAAAAATTCTGGAAATTTCAATTTCGGACCCAAGGAACAAGATGTACTGTGTGTGGGCTTTTTACTGCCATTACCATTTTGATTCACACTAAAAGTTTCTTCATCATTCTCCCTGTTACCTTGAATTTTGAAGAGTTCATCAAGGCGTGAATTGAGGGCTGCAAACTTTTCACCCATGTCCTTCTTTAATTCATCATGCTTACTACTTATGTTGTTGACTGCCTTCTCCAAATTCTTGACCTCCTTCTCCAAGTTCTTAAATTTTTCCTCCTCCATTGCTGGCTCTGATACCACTTGTTATGTACTTACATAACATGTAACTATAAACGAACCGATAATGGTTTAATTCGAGGAAAACCGACCTCCCAAAGATTACTTAGAGTGTAATCAGACTCCCAATTTAGAGAAGAACTATAAAAATAATTCATATTCATTTCATGATTTTGTGTTACAATGACTTGGTATTATTTATAAGTACCCTCGTAACCACCTAAGAAACTAACCCTCCAATCCCATACGTACAACATACCCATATCCTAACTCCCTAGACAACTGAATAATACTTATCCTATTATTTTACATATACATCACACATTAGACAGTAATACCTTTTGTCGATGAAGAATAATTGATGTCTTCTTTGTCTTCACAGTCTTCGTCTTCAAGGTCTCTACTACTTTGTCTATATCCCAATTCCAAAATCTAAACTCTAGTAGGCTAAATCAAGAATTGAGTTTTGACACCTAAAACTGACAACTAGCTTGACATACCAACGCTAGTGGGTTTGACCGGACAATGCCCTAACAAAATCACACTCCTACTACATGTTAGAGCATAGCTCGGTTGAACCCACTGATGTTGCTATCTCAAGTCAGTTGTCAAGTTTATGAGACAAAAACACAATCCTTGATAATTTTACTCTACAACTCGGACTAGGATAGTTTTAGGTAATCGAGACGAAGACTGATGAAGACGAAGACCGAAGCTTACTACTTAATAAATCATAACGTCCTCGCTGAACCGTATCGTTTTTACCATTTTTATCATACCAATAGTCTATGATGTTGTTTATATGATCCGTAAGTATTCTAGGATTTTCGCCTTTGCATTTGTCACACTTGTGATAACATGTATAGGTAGAGTATGTTGAGTTGTCTCTTGAAATGACCCGAACGGTGAACGCGTACATATGTTGCCTTTGGGATTTCAGAGAACGAGCTAAATCTGTATGAACGCGTACATACAAGTTCAAGAATTCTCTTGAATTCTCCTGAACTCTATGGACTGCTTTGTGAATGCGTTCATGAACGCGTTCATATAAGCCATGCGAAAACTTCCAACTTCCATATCTTGAAGTTTTCGGTCTAGAAATGATTAGTTCTCGGACTTGGCCCATGTAATTCAACAACTTAATCCAAGCGATGTTCAAACTAAGTATTTGGACCAGAAGTCGCAAAACGATGTCCAAACAAGCATTGGACCAGAAGTCGCGGACCTTCAAACACGGTTGAGTCTTCTTTAACTTTTGGCTTAGTCCAAAGTTCTTAGAAAAAGCACACAAGACACCAGAGAAATTATGTCATCCGGACTTGGCCATCTACTAGAGCAAGTGCAAATGACTATACGAATATCGACCGTTACAAAGTGTAGTCATCCGGACTTGGCCACTTCTGTCATCCAATGCTTATGGACACTTGTAACTAAAATCAAACGTACTGCATCTTGCATTTCCACAAACCATATTGTACTAGATGCGCAAATGCACAACAGATGCATAACACAGTAGATAGCACTTTCAGACTATCCTTTTAGTCAGTACATTTAATGGTTTTCACTTGCATTTTCACAATGATTTTCATCCAACTGCCACATCCATTTCTTTGTGGTATAATGCATTTACTGGGCACTAATGTAATCATATGAGAATATGTTTTCTATTATACTATTTCTGCCGGAACAATGACCATATAATAGCATCTCAAGATTGCAAAGCATGGTCAACTGGACCTATACCTTCAATATTAATCAAAGACCAGCTATGAATTACTCTTTGAATTCAAATTACACTACTGGTATTTGGCAGAGAAGACTTGCTACAATTGTCAATAGATCTCCTTATAAATCACTTCTAGGATTTACAAAAGTTTGCCTACAAGATCATTTTAGAAAACATTGATACCAAGGATCAATAAGTTAGCCAGATGCACTTCCATTGCCATTCACAGCTTGCCAACCAACTTCTGGTGGTAACTTACATGTTATCAAAGTTAACTGTAATGATGGGAAATCAAAATTAAGCTATTCTTCATGATGCTACTCTCTTGTGGCTTCTACAAGAGCCCATGAGAACTATGCAATGAATAGCCTACCATACTACTGGTATGTATAGAATCAAGGATTGTACGGATCCCTTTAATACCACGTCCATATGATTATTTTCATATTGTCGCAGTCTAGTACTTCCGGTACCCGGACTCGCAACATTTGTGAACAACTGGAATAGAGATTGAGACTAATCTCAGGTTGCACACGCTCCTGGCAGTAGTGCATACCTGGTGAAACCTTCCAAAATTCACTCCTTAGTTTCATTGAAGAAATGACAAAGATTAGCTTCCAATCTATCATAAGAACAAAAAAATGAATCAAGGTAATATAAACCCAACTCAAAAAAATCAACAGATGATGGCCTAATTAT
>JAJJMA010246915.1:0-14150 GCA_023529015.1 Papaver nudicaule
TCTCATAAAAATAGATTTGTTTATATCTGACAATCTTCCATAGTTTTACCCTAGATAATTTTATTGTCTTATATCTACTTAGTTTAATCATAGAATCATGTTAAAAAGTACCCCCCAAATGTTATGTCATGTACCTCACATGGGGAAGGGGTGCCCTTATCTGTTTATGTGTCTGTAGTTATTATCTGTACTTGGGTACTGTTTAACTTACTTATAGGTGTTGTTATCAATTGTGAGGGAAGGTCTCTGATGTTGCCACATGTGGCTTTATGGATCATTAGATTAGAGGATAGGATAATTTGTCTTTATAAGCTTTGCGTCTGTATTGAACGAGATATCGAAAATTAATCAAAACTCAGAACATTTGTTCTTTCAGGTTCTTTGCTCTTGTAGCTTAGAAATTAGGCTTGATTCCTCTGGAATCAAGAGTTACTTTGGGCTTGAATCTTTGATTCAAGAGTTACTTTCCTCTGTATGAAATCTGTTGTGTGAAGAACACGGCATTTGGCATCAGAGTCATTCTGATCCATGGCGGAACTTGAAGAAGCTACGCCGCTGCAGTTGAAAGCTCTGGAGGAAGAAGGGAAAACAAGAGAGCAAAGAGACAGATTTTTCTCCTTGTATCTCGTTCATTTTGAAGAGAATCACTCCCCAACTCGAGATTACTATCTTGTGAAGTTCGGAAAGCTCATGAACAGGGCTCAGATGAGATTGAAAATCATCATTTTCATCAAATGTACTCGATCGATTCCTCAGCAATTATCTGAAGAACCATCAGAAGATTTTGAACTGCTCATCCCCTCATTTTTCTTCGATGAGAATAATTCTTCAAATAAGGGTTGGATTTCTCCTTCTACTATTGATAAAGAACAAGATGATTCAGCTGTTGGTACCACTGTTGACAGGATATATGGCATCCGATTAGAAGAGTTTTTTACCAGTATCCTTGATTCTTCACGTAGTATATTCGACCGTGGTAAGAATCTCAAACTTATTACAAGAAGCTCATTTACGTATGTGTGAGTCCTTGTTTTGGTTTATTTTTGATAAATTCTCTGAAGAAAACATTCACAGTTGGATTTTTGGAGATGGGTATTGGTCAGAATTAACTTGTAGAGATCCAATTGCACTTATGGTAACTAAGGAAGGTGTTTCCAGTATTGCTGCACAGATGTTTGATAAAATGCTTCAATGGGGTATAATATGTTATGTGAGCAAAGATTATATTAAACACCAACTGTTTTGTAAGAGCTCTTCTTATCCTTGTTTTAACCTCACTGGTAGAGTGATTGATTGTGGAAAGATATTCGAATTCATTAAGGATTTTTCTTATTTTATGGGTGATTATGTTGGTAGACATGGGAATGAGAGAGTATTTCAGGTACTTTTGAAGGAGCTTAAACAGATACTCTTTAGTATTTTTCATGTTAGTGTTGCAAGGAGTTTGAATGGTGGTGTTTGCTTTTTATGTTTACTTCATTTATACTTGTTCCTTATTTGACTGTGGAAAGATGATGTATGGATCAAAGTCAATGGATATTTACAATGGGAAAGTTTTGATAGAGCTTGTTGTACAACAGGGGTACCATTTTGCTCTGTTATGGGAAGACTCGATTAGGTGTGTGTGGGTGATTACTGAAACTGGTGATAGTTGTGCTGGACATACTAACTCTCTGAAAGTGTCACAAGGAGGGAATAACACCTACAATACGTTATTTATTATGTGGAGGAGAGTGGTGACTGGAGGCACAAACACAGTTGGGTAAAGTACATGAATATGTCACTGATGACTCTAATAACTGGTCAGATCCTTATTCTTTTGTTCTTAACAACAAGTGTGTGACTTACTAGGATGATGGCGATGGAAACTTGGTTTTTCTGTTGGTTCGTAAGCTTGGGTATGAATCATTAAGGTCATTGGGAGAATTCTTAAAGTGGAAATTCAAGTTGAAGTTCTATAGTAAGGTTCTTATGCAGCTAAAGAAACCATTTCTAATTACTGATGCTTTTGATTCCACAGGCACTAGGTTCTTGGCAATTGCTACAGTCTCAAGGGGTGTTGCAGTGAGTCTCTTCCTTATCCTTGAGGACACGGATAATTTTCAGGGGTCGGTAATGTCAGATGTTCTTACTCTGTGGTTATCATACCTGGGGTGGAAGTTCAAGGTGTTATATTTAAGGTTATGGGGTGTAGGAGATGTCGGTTGGATCACTGTGAGTTCAACATCAGTTATGTTCTCAGACATATATGGGGATTGTGAACCTGAGGTACCAATGGAAACTGTAGTGGGCAAGATAATTATGGGGGTGTTCAAGTCTAAGGTGAGTTGTGTATTCAGCACTGCAACTATGGTATTACCAACTGAGGGCAGCATCACCAAGGATACTTTAAGGTGTCAATGGAGGAGAATGGGTGAAGCAAACTCTGGTGCTCAGCTGGTGTGTATCCCTAGTCAAGATGAAAGCCTCAAGCCAAAGATTAACTTATGGGTTTTATCCAGGGTATTGCTGGGAGTGGATTTAAATTGATATTGAAGAAGCTACCTTATCTCTCTGTGTACAAGGTCAAGACTGTGGATGCAAGTGATGCTTCTATCAATACCTACTCAACAGCGAGTTCATGTTTCACACATTAGCATACATAACAACATAATATCTAAGTAATGAGAAGGGTTAAAGATACCAGACACCAAGTTATTTGATTCCTCTTCCAAGATTAGGAGAGTATGTCTAAGAGAATCCACTATATTACACTTAAGTACATCACTCACCTTACAAGTATTTGCTACTATTCTCTTTCTCAAGAACCCTAATACTCAATACTGGGCTAAGGAGAGCAAGTAGGTTACACCACTTTTCCTCTTTCTAAACCAGACCAAATATCGTTAAACCCTTTACAAATGAGGGGTCTCTCACCTTATATAGGCATATTACAGAATGGATTACAGCTAATAAGGACAACGACCTATCCGACAACTATTTGTCTTCACTCGCCGCAGAGTTAGTTAGCGACCTTATCTTCTACACTATGATGTTTGGCGACTGATTCTTCTTCTGGATAAGGATTGCTGATGCAGATTCCACCGAGTCAACGAGTCAACTATGACAATATATCCGTTCTGAATCCTCTTACATGCTCACCTACTTCTCAACTACCAACTTGTGACGTGTCTTTCACTCGCCAACATGGGGTCGCGCTCCTATTCTTCAGACCTTGTCGTTTATCTTCTTTTGCCATGATATACAACGTCGAGGTTCCTGACAGAGTGATTCCATACTTCTCTTAAGTATCCTTCTTGTACAACTTCACCTCCATGATGCTTTTATAAGGTGAAGGCATTTTCTACATTCACAACGTCATCATCTGTTTCCATTATTTCCTCTAACGGTATCTTCATTTTGCGAAAGGTATTGTAAAACAAAATATCTATCGAACTTCATGTACCTACCAGGATTCGTTTTACGTCCCAACCACATATATCTAATGTGAACACCAGTAGATCAAAGTGTTGAAGTGTTGCGTCGCTAAAGTAATTTCCTGCAAAAACGAGAGATTGTGAGTATTTTGGCTCCGCTGCGCTTCCTGCTTCCATTCCTCCTTAGATTTTGCATGTTGCGGTTCAGCTCCTCTTCACTATCTTCTTGATCTTCTCTGCTGAATATTGCTCCAACCATTCTGTCTTCATATTTTATGTTCGTCTCACGTACTACTGTAGATCTCCGTTATCTATCAATTTTTGAACTATGTTTCTCAACTGAATGCAATCTTCAATTTTATGGCATCGGTACTCATGGAAGATACAAAATGGTACATCTTCTATCTGCGGACCTCTTGTTACTCCTTTATTGTGCGGGAACAGTATGTATCTCATCTTGCTGAGTTCCAAGAAAAAGATAATCCAATGGAACGCTCAACTTTGTGTACTCCGCTGGTGGCTTGTGCGCTTTCTCTGCTCTTGTGCGTGGTCTTCCTACAGTGTGCTCCGGTATGCTATATCCTTCTTCTGGAATATATTCTTCTACTGTGACGATGGCTTCCCGTGGATTCGTCTTCATCAGCGGTACGTACTCCTTGTATGTTTGTGCGTAATCCTTCATCGTTCCATTCTTCATTGTGTTTGGTGTGTCATCATGGTTCCGGTGCGCTTTGTTGATTCGATGATCTGTAGACACTTCTGCATTAACTTTGACTGTGCTTTTGATCTTTCCCTTAACCCATTCTCTATAAGCATCATCCCTTCTTGTTGCGGAACTGGTACCACCGGCTGCTGCTTCTCATTCATTTCTTCTTCGCGCGCTTGTTCTGGATCCGCTGATTCTTCATTCTCCGACATCTCTGACTATGTGTACCCTGCTGCTGCATTCTTGACTTCTGTGTTATGTACTTGGTATGGTACCTCTTCTTCTTCTCCTACTGCTAATACTCTAATGGTACGTGTTTGCTCGAAGATGAACGATTGTTGATTATTCACAAGAGTAACTAACAGATCCAACCTAGTGAGTATAACATCTAGTTTGATTCATGTTAGCTTCTCCGTTGTTGACTTCTGTTGCGCCGCTTGCTCCTGAACATCTAGTGGTATCCATATTTCCGCGTTACTCATTTCTTATCCCTTTTCCTGATTTTATCTATTTCTTGTCGAGCACCTGGTGATAATATTATCCTTATCCTGGACATTTGGTACCACGGTTCTAATTTTGTTTGACGAGTTACTGGGTTTTTAAGAAGCTAAGCAAACCAAGAGAAAATGATTTGTGCTTTATGAAACAGCTCTCGCCTTATACAGTTTTTCTAGATCTATGACGACTCTCTCAGATTTTTTTTATAAGCTACTGGATTTCGATAAAGCTTAGTAAATCAGAGTAGTTTCTACTTTATAGAACAACTTCACCCTCACCTTCTTTGTAAATGGAAAAATGACTCTCTCAATAACTTGGTGAGCTATTGGATTTCATAGAGCTTAGCAAAATAAATCTTGTACTCTATGGAACAACTCTAACCCTCACTCTCTACGACTACTAACGTGACTTTTGGTCTAGTGGAATTCGTCGTCCCCTTGGTCGGCGCCAAAATGTAGTTGCTGGAAATACCAAACAACACACCCAATAAGAACTAACGCAAGGAGAGTAGACAATATAAGAGGTAAGCTATTCTTTATTGACATGAACAACTTAGGATCCCCTCTTTGGAGGTAGAGGGTCTCTATTTATAGAGATCACTGAGGACAGACCCCTCAGTGATCAGTACTACCTAGCTACTTTACAGCGTATTCCGACTATGTCGGTTACATTTTATACTGGGGAATGGAGGGACTCCGCTCGTACTCTATTACATGGACGCAGGGTTATATAAGATCCTCCGCTCCTTACACTATTAACGCTATGTAGACTTCTATACTTCCTCTTGTGTGCGATGTTGGCATGGCTTTTAGGGTACATATGAAATATGGCACCCACATTTCTTAAACATGCTAGTAAGATGATTTAGAAACATGTCTTGTTGTAAAAGAACTTTTCAAACCTCAACAGTATCAGAAAGAAACAGGTTTGGTCGTCATCGTCATGTTTTTTAACCCCATGTCGCCGACCCTTGAGTTTAAATAATCGGCATGGGATAAGAAACGACCATACCGACATTTGTAATGTCGGCATGCCGACTCCTCTTTTATTTTGACCAGTATGGATGTATTTTTCACCCATGCCAACCTAATAATATCAGCATGCCGACTCCTCCCAACATAAGGGTCGGCATGGCCTTCATTAGGGTTGGGATGACCTTCGCCAGGGTTAGCAAGACCTTCATCAGGGTCGGCATGGCCTTCAAACTTCAACACATGCCGACCATGATGAATTCAAAAAAAAAATCCATAATTCTTTCAATGTGGTTGGGTTGGTTAGACCATAATTTAGTTAGTCGAGTTTTTTCTCTATATAGAAATAGTATGTCAAACAAAATAAGAAGAAATAAATTATTTTTAAAGTTTTTTTTTTTTTTTTACTTTTTTTCATATACATGAGCAATGTCCGCCTCCAAGGCGGCTTAGAGTAATACGATCGCTAGTGATATATAGTTTTTACATTTTTGACAGCGTATAATTTTTATACCCTTAAGAAGAGGTTTGAACTTAAAGAATAATTTTATGATCAAAAGGTATAACAATCAATTTTGTGATCTTCCATTTTTTACTGATTTTCAAATTCAGTGTACTCATTTTATTTTTTTATTTTAGTGGGATTTTACAGAAACATCGTGATGAACAAGAGTTAGAGATGCTTGTAGCACCAACGGAGTGGTACTGTGCTGACAAAGAGAAAGAAAATCAGCGGGCGAAGGCAGTACTTGACACGAACGTAAAGAAAAAAAATCAAGGGTACTTTAAGGCATCCCTCAACAACTGTTGGTGGATGAAAATAAAATATATAGTCCCCCACCAAATATGTCTAGGCCCCAATCGAATCCTCTATTATTAGGCTTGGCCCCCTTTCCAACGAGGAAATACCCTACATGATCTTATACAACATGGACTATGGTATTGCATTACATCTTGTCGATTCACCATATATTCCCCCCTTTGACAATCCGCCTATGCTGAACAGTTGGGGGTATTTATCCAGCTATAATCTAGCCGGTTCACCATACATTCCCGAACTAGACGCTCACTGTTTGAGTATAAAATCTGCTTATAGACTTTACACCCAACAACCAATGAATCTTTAAACCACCAATATGAACCCTAATCAAATAATCAAGGTGCAAATGTAAGGTAGAAGACACAAGGTGCGATGGATGCAATCTACATCACAAATTTATTACTTTCTTGGTGTTTGATTACATAAATCTCCATTAGAGAAGAGTTCTAGATCTAGATCTAGTTTTTGGGGAAGAAGATGAATAGAGGAGAAGGACCTAGAGAGAGAAAGTCCCAGAGAAGATCCCTCTCTCCTAGGAGATATTTCCTTTATATAGAGGAAATTTACATGATAATTACACAAGTGCCATTATCTTAGCTACCAAGTAAAGAAGGTCTTCGGTGCGCCTCGTCTTCTTTCATGCAGCGAGTATATGTCGGTTTATCTCTTCGAAGGACTTCTTCCTCGGGCTCGATCTTCACTTCGGGGAGGCTTTGGTCTTGAACTGGGTAGCTACTTCGGAGGGATTGGTGGATCGAGGCGGCATCTTCGAATGGTGGTCCATGGTTCGTAGTCTTAGTCTTCAACTCTCTTCGTGTTCATGAGGTGTTGTCTTGCTCTTCTTCTAGGATGTTGACACGTGGCTCATCCGAATTATGCCCCCACACTCACAGTCGACATTCGTCGGTCATTTTACGACCGAAAATTTTTATACGACGGACTTGGCTCCTCTTAAAGGTTGGAATTTATTCTACCCTGGTTAGGTACAGGAGAGGGCGTACCCCCAATTTTCTAAGATAACATCTAGAGGACAATCGGTCTTTCCCATTTGCTACTTTACACGTGGTCTTCCGTTTATCCTACACTAGTTCCAACGATTCACTATACATTCCCACGGAACAAACGCAGTGATCACCGGTCATTCTTCGTACCGGGAATCATAGGATTGCAGGGAGGGTCATCGAAAAAGGGGATATCATCATTATTAGAAAATAATCTTTTTTTTACTCATTAATAACATACAACTGCGCTTACAAAGTAATCATGTTCTTACGTGAGCATTTTACATTTTTGTAGCGCCCAGAGTCGGCGATTTCTTCGCGCCTGCGTCCGGTTTTGGGAGGGACATCGATTTGTTTTTTTCCTCATTGCATGGCGTAAAGCATATTTTCCTGCGCATCTTCATATGTGCTCTGCTGCGGAATTTCCTTCTGCGCCTTTCCTGCTTCTCTTTTTCAATTCTTCGATTTTCTGTCTTCTTCTTGAAACTGCTCTGTTGTATGCTTCTGCTATCTTCTTGCACCGCTTCTTCTTATCTACATTATTACCGTGTTCTTGGTGTCTTCTCACCATCCGCCGCCTGATTAACTTAAAGATTATACCCTTCCTATTTTTCTCGTGAGTTCTACTTTCGTTGGTGCTTTTTCACTGTTCTTTTCCTGCGCTTTATCTGCATCTGCTCTTCTGCCTTCTTTCTGCGATGGGAACGCGTAGTTCGTGCCCGATAACTGTTATCTGTCTTTGCTGGATTCTCCTATTTATAATCTCGTTATTCCCTTTAGTCCTTCAATCTGCTTTGCCGAGTTCTCTGATCAATCTTGCGTTCGCCGTTCCGAATTTCCTCTTGTGATTGCGTCTGACTGATCTCTCCGCAGATCTCCATGGTTCCCATTGGTGTGGAGAAATGTAGTGTTTGGTGAAGAAATGATGGAACATCGTTCATTTTGTGTATTCATTTTCTCCGCATGATTGTGTTGTATGACAAACTTGCGTCTATGACTATGAGTAATACTCCTAGTACAGTCGGCCGAGCTTGTACATCAAGATAAGCTGACCCTGCTGGCCAAATTCTCTTTTTGTTGAATGTGTATACCTCATTTGTTTCCATTATTTCCTCTAATGGTATCTTCATTTTGCGGAAAGTGTTGTAGAACAAGATATCCATCGAACTTCCCGTATCCACCAAGATGCGCTTTACCTCTCATCCGCCTATATTTAGCGTGATCATAAAAGGATCGAAATGTTGAAGTTCCGCGTCTCTGAAATAGTTTCCTGCAAAAACAAGAGACTGTGAGTGTTCAGGATCCGCTGAGCTTTCTGTTTCCACTCCTTCTGATAATCTGCGTGTTGTGGTTAAGCTCCTCTTCGATGTCTTCTTGATCTTCTCTGCTGAATATTGCTCCTACAATTCTATCATCGTATTGGTTTATTGTTTTTATGTATTGTGGCAGATTTCATTATCTATCCATTCTTTAACTATGTGTTTGCCAGTGGATGCAGTCTTCTACTTTGGCAGCGGTATTGGTGAAAGATGCAAAACGATACGTCTGGTGTCTGCGGACCTCTTGGTATCTCTCTGTTGTGTGAAAATTGTATGTACCTAGTCTTGCTGAGCTCCAGGAAACGATGATCTAACGATAAGTTTAGCTTTGTATACTCCGTTGGTGGCTTATGCGATTTTTTCATCCTTGTGTGCGGTATTCCTATGGCATACTCCAGTATGCTATATCCTCCTTCTAAATCATATTGTTCTACTGTGATGATGGCTTCCCGTTGTTTGGGCTTTGATAGCGGTATGCATTCCTTGTATGTCTGCGCGTAGTCCTTCATGGTTCGTTTTTTCATCGTATTTGGTGTCATCATGGTTCCTGTGCGCATTGCTGATTCGATGATTTGTAGACACTTCTGCATAAACTCAGACTCTGCCTTTGAGCTCGCTCTCAACCTATCCTCTATGGGTATCATCCTCTCTGGTTGCGGAGTTAATATCACCGTTGATTTTGTTGTTTCTTCTTCTTGTGCTTGCTCTGATTTTGTTGATTCTTCGTGCTCCGATGGTTCTGACCACGTATACCCTACTGGTGCATTTTTAACCTTCGTGTTGTGTGCTTGGTACGATACTGCTTCTTCTTCTCTTATTGTTGACGTTCTGCATATTGATTTTGTTAGTGATCTGATGGTGCGCGTTTGCTCAAAAAATGAATTACTGTTGAATCTTCATGAGGGTTACTAACAAATCTAGCGAAATAAGTATTGCATCTAGCTTGATTCTTGTTAGTCGCTCTGTCGTTGACTGTTGTTGTACGGGTGGTTCTTGCACATCCACCAGGGTCCACAACCTTCGTGTTGTCCCTTTCCAATATCTTCTTCTAACTTTCTTCATTTCTTCTCGAGCACTAGGTGATAATATTCTCCTTATTATGGATATTTGGTGCCTTAGGTCTAGTTTTGTTTGGTGAGCTACTTGATTTTCAAGAAGCTGAGTGGACTACGATAGCGTGTGCTTTATGAAATAACTCCCACCTCTTATCATTTTAAATCTAGATCTTAAGATGACTCTCTTTGTGACTTTGGTGAGCTACTGGGTTTCCACCGAGTTAAGAAAATTAGTGTAGTTTGTGTTATATGGAACAAATTTCACCCTCTCATTTTTATAGCTACAAGACTGTTCCCACAAATAACTTGGTGAGCTACTGGATTTCCACAGAGCTAAGCAGATTAAGATCTGTACTCTATAGAACAGCTCTCACCCTCACTTTCTACGACCACTCTCATGACTTTTGGTTTAGTGGAGTTCGTCGTCCCTTTGTGCCAGCGCCAAAATGTAATTACTCAAAATACCAAACAACACACCCAACTAATAAGGTAAGTGGTTCTTTATTGACATGAAAAACCTGAGATCCCCTCTTTGGGGTAGAGGGTCTCTATTATACGGATCACTGAGGATCAACCCCTCAGTGATCCAATAATACTCAGCTGGTCAAGAATACGACTAACCTTGTCAGTTTACATACCTGTTCTCCGCTAAGCAGAGTGGACTAGGATTCGATTATGTCGGTTACATGAGTTGGAGAGCGGAGGAAATTCCCCCGCTCGTATCCTATTACATTGACTGGTTGAGGGGTTATTCATTAGGTCCTCCGCTCTAAACCGCTATTGCTAAGTGAGTAACTAGACTCCCTACATCGTGTGCTGGATCCTTCAAGTATTGGTGCGCTGCTAGTGTGGCCTTTAGGATACATATGAAATATGGTATTCACATCTTCAATATATACAGGCAGAGTAAAGAGAACTAGACATCTATAGTGTATTTTACGCACACAATATTAAGCCGCCACAAACACTAGCCTACTATAGACTGGAATCTAGTTGAGACCGGATTAAACCCTCCAAGCAATTCAGTTACCGATGTACTCCTACGTCTCTTGGCTTCCGTAGAAACCTACGCACTTTATTCCTTAGCTAATATCCTTTGTAGCCTAAGAGTTGCTCCAAAGTCCTTCGTGAAGGCTAGCGATACCCTTCCTTTAACACGCCTGGTTTTCGATTTCCTTTAGACCAATCAATCAATGTTCAGGGAAATCGAATCAATATTATCTAGGGCTTATTAATATAATCTAACTGATTTTACCTCACAACGCTGACGAACTCGATATGAGATCTAGTTCATGATCATTGCGGAACTTCTAGGTCTTACTACACCGAGTGCAACCTTACAAAGTTTCTATCAAATTTTACTTGATGATTGATTGTTCTAGTACAACACAATCGACCCGAGATATGAGATGAATATGCTGAAATCCGACATGTGCTTCACGATCATCAAGTGAATTCTTTCAATAGTCGTAACAAATAAAAGGTTTCGAGATGGCGACCAACCTTTATGCAAGGATACACAATAATGGGTAAAGGATACCAGTTGTATCTTTGCATAAGGTTGTTTATTTATATTTGAATGTCGATGGAGGTATAACTTAAATATTAAGAAACCATTGAGTAGGGTCAAGTAAATTCACGAACAAAGATATCCATGACTAGATCAAAAGTCCAACCCAAACTTGTCGAACCCTATATAGCAAAAAAAAAAGGCTTTACGGTGGTGAAAAGGTTCAACTTGACTTATAAGAAGGTTGTGCCAAAATATAGATCATGTAGACAGTGCACAAGGTTCGTGTAGGGTACACGGACTGAAAGACAAAAAGACCGACAAGAGTATCCGAACTGTGTATGGTTCGTGTAGGGTACGCGACCATATGACATATATTGAGTTCATGAATTCCTGAACTGAACAGGTTCGTGTAGGGTACGCAAACCATGTATCAGCTGAGTTCAGTAGCCTTTCCTCGCAGCAAGGTTCTTGTAGGATACAAGAACATGTTGGGTACTTAGTTTGTGAACTAACTCGCTTAAGTTTCAAATCTTCAAATCACTATGGAGTAATCCATTATGAGAAGACTCAAAGAACTATCTTTTATTCCTTCTTATAGGAATCAATGTGCACAACATCATCGACTATAAAATTGATAGAATGGTAGATACGAAATCAAGGAATATCCTTACTAACCTTTTGACGAGAGAACGATACATATCAAGTGAATAAGCTCCGGTTTTCAATATTCAAATGATGTTCGTCTCAACATCTTGTCTATCCTAGTCTGAGAATGATATTGTAGACTAAATCAAGGATTGTGTTTTAGCGACTAAACTTGACAAATGACTTAACTACCAATGCCAGTGGGTTCAACCGAGCGATGCTCAAAAAATTTAATTATGTTGATTGACCAAAAAATAAAAAATAAAAATAAAATAATATTCAGTAAAAGTAGAATGCTCGAAGTTATTAATAAGATTTTTGTTAGATGGACAACAAAAATTAATCCGAGGAGAATGAAAATCGTAGTCAACTCATTAAATATGTCAGTTCCATAGTGAATCAAATTAAATCCACTTTCCGACCAAAATACCATTGTATTTAATCAAACCGCTCTTTATGGCTCGTTGGGAATTAAGATATTTTGTCTTTAATACATCCTTGTCTCGTTATATATTTTTGTAAGAAATCGTAAAGCTTGAACGAGAACAAATTAAGAGACAATGTGCAATTGTTTACCATATCGTGATTTTTTTTTCAAGTCAAAATACACGATTAAATGGTTTGTTGTTACGCCTTCCCGTGATATACGATAGTCGTATAAAAAATGATAGCATGTTTTTGTTAATTTGTATTATGAATGTTATTTGTCTTATTTCTCAATCATATTCTGAGGTAGGTTTTCTTTTTTAATTTTCGTGCACCTTAGTATTTTGATTCTTCACCGACTTCATGTTAGATTTGTTTTGTTTCACGCAAGAAATTAGATTATTTTGATGCAAATGTCTTAGTTGTAAATGTTTATCATGTATTAGTAATTCCCAATTATTATATTTTTAACAGATTCAATTTCAGTCTCATCCTCGACTATTGTTTGTATTTATTTTGATAATGTAATTTTATCCTTGGTTAACAAATGTGTTCGAATAAAGGTTGTAAGCGTGTGAAAAGAACGTGTGTGAATATAATGTTTTCTGTTCCGAGTCTGAAAAATAACCTGAATCAACCTAGTAAATCATTAGTAAAAGTTGTAATCTTATTATATCTAGGGCTATGGGTAGTCTCATTTAGAGACTAACTAAAGATGCAAGTTCTGGTTAAAATCTTACCTTCACCAAATATACCGGTATAAGTCCGGTGATCTGAGTTGCAGTCAGTAGAATAGTCATATTTGAGTAGGCAAGTTGGTCTTGATAGTTAGGATTTGGTACTTTTATTAGCAGTCTTAGATCTACTTGAGTAATCGAGTTCAAAGAGAATCGGAGTAGAGAAATAAGTTCTGTTTTAGTTTACAAATGAGGCTAAGACAGCTATTTATACCAAGACAAGAATATAATTTAAAGAGCAGATCGTTAATTACATATATGAAATATCCTCACATCTGATTATCTCGCTTGTATTCCTTCCTTTATGCATGAGAACCTCACAGCTTCTTCAGGTTTGTCGCCGCCCCTGAACCTGCATGGTTCCTATCCTGATAGCTATCGCCTGTACATGAGACTCCACTTCTCCTGTCGAATCCTTAGCACGTCCTTCTGTAGGTTTTCTAGTCTGTAGCTCGGTTTTCCAGCCTTCCAGCTATCGGTCTAGGGTAGATACTATTTTTGCCATCTACATATTTGCCCCCATTTTGATTTAAAACTAGTTTGAGGAGTGGTTTTGAATTAAACTATACACTTAAATTTTCCGGACATATGTAATCTCAGCTTCTTTGGGTCTTTCAAATGATGCTTGAATGAATCAGGAAATTTGATTTTCTCTGGGGGTATCGGGTACCTCATTTCCCCCCAAAAAGGATTGGTGTATTCATACACTTCTCAGTTTTTGAGTTTCATGCTCATGATGTACTTGTTTTAGGTACTGGATTTTAAACTATAGACTTAGGTAAGGTTCTCCACTCAAGAGGATGTAGTTGAGCTTTAGCTTCGTAGTTTTTATTAATGCGTGACCTGTGTCAAGTTCTTCACTGAAATAAAATGTAGCTGAGCTTTTAGCTTTCCGGCTTCTTTCTTCTTCCGAAAACTCCAAAAAATTTCCCTTGATCCAGAGCTTGCTAAGCAAAATTCTTTGGTACCCCTTGCTTTATTTTGTCTAACAATCTCTAAAGGTAGGTCTTTTCCCGCTTCTGTCGTCTTTTAGGTTTCCAATC
>JAJJMA010246998.1:3139-15234 GCA_023529015.1 Papaver nudicaule
AAAAAAATTAAAAAAAAATTTAGCCCACCTAGTAATTAAATTTAGCCCACCAGTCCTTCTACAATTATTATTTAGCCCACCTTATAGTTATGTTTAGATTTTAGTCCCCACACACGTCACAAACTTAGTTCTTTCCTCTTTCCGTCTTTCGTTTCTTTTCTTTAGTTTTCTTTCATGTTTAAGAATGCAGAGAGATAGAACAGTTGAAGAACAGAGTGAAACTGAAAGAGGGAGGGTATACTCTCGATTGAATTGATAAGATTTTGCTAGTAGAAACTGATTAAAAGGGAGGGTCATAATCGATCAATTCAATTGATACATGCTTCGAATGCTCATCAATTAGGTAAGAAACAAATTTCTAGGGTTTTAAATATTTTGTTGGATTTTGATTTTAATCAGCTAATTTTGGGGGTTTTTTATTTTATTAAGATTGATACAATAACACTGAAACATAATCATTGATTATTGAAATTTATGTATAATTATCTATGATTCTAGAGTTTTGGACTTGAATTTGTGCTGAAAATTTGATGAAATCAATGATGAAATTGAATTTGGTTTTGTATACAGAAGATTGAACGCCTTTGTGTGTAATTGTGCATTGTTGTTGGTATTTACAGATAGTCTACACAATATCAACCGATTTTTTTTTTGAAGCACGAACCGAAATTGTTACGTATTTATATATATATATAAAAAATTATACTTATGAGATTTTTTTTTAGCACCCCCGGCCTGGAAACCTGGCTCCGCCACTGTCTTTTATATAGGCGGATTTAGGAGTTTTCTATGTTTCAAATTATAGGCGGAGTACAACTATCAAAACTACTTTTTACAACTTATACCCTTAATAATAACACATAGATAATTGTGTTTTGAATAAAAAATGTTTTCTTAATCAAAGAGAATTGGTCTCTCCGCCTTTATAAAAAAAACGGAGGGAGTAAGAGACATGTCCTCCCATCAATGATGATTTCAGAATCAATATCCAACACCAGTTCTTGGTGCTTTTTGTTGTTAGGGTCATATAGAACTAAACCTCGATTCACCTCCCATAAAGTCTCGTTGTTCTTGAAACTCCATACCAACTTTAAGCACTTGTTGTTACAAATTATACTTTTCTGGGTGATGGTATAACTTTTAGTCCAAGATTCTTTCACTCCATAATCTTGCATTATCCATACATCAACGTGGACGTCAACAACCCAAAAGATTAAACATAGGCACCCTCCCAATACACTCACAGATACATCGAACATCCTTTCCAAAGGTTCTTCTAGACATGACTCTGGCAGTGCCACCTCCTGAAATCTTTCGTTAGCAATATCTATACAGACAAGTACGGCGGAGTACTCTCCGATAGTAAACGCACGCCAATGAAAAGCTCCATTAAAGAGCACTCCTTCGCTTGCGTGCGTGTCACGGAGAGGGTAATGGAGATAATATGGTATACTTAGAGTTCTTTTCCATGAACTTAGTCCCAACGTATAGACATAAACATTAGAACACTTTGAAACCTGGTCGGCCACAACTGTAACAAATTTGTAATCGTTAATTTTGTAATCATAACAAAATCCATATCCAGTTAAGTCGTTGGCGGGTACTTCTGGTACTATGGGTATTTCCTTGCACCTACTAGTTGTAGGATTCCAAATATAATCTTGTTGAAAACTATATGGATAGATATGACTACTTTTATAGAGACGTATCCATACAAAACCATCACGAGAAGACAAACACTCAACTTCATCACGATTGTGAAATATAGAAGGGTAATCCATCTGATTAATAAATTCACATATTGACGGTGATGTTGATGATGATGTCGACAATGGCAATAAAGATGATATTGACTTGTAATCTATCTTATGCATTTCTTTTTTAAAAGCGTCATGTAACATAATAGCAGCACCATTCTTTATATTGCTAAGCTCATGATGCATGTTTTGAAAACCACGGCTACCAAATAGTGCACAAAAATACTTGCATACGCACCTAAATCGCATAAGAGACCTCCTTGGTAGCCTTATGAAGATATCTTGGAGGATCTCTTCCGGGAGGTAATCTGACATTGTTGCAAGGGATTGTTACAATGGCCACTTCCTTGTTCTCGGATTCTTTGCCGCGTGAGAGAAGGAAGAAGAGAAAAATAGGGTTGTTAAGTAGTGCTAATGTAAAACCCTAACATGAGATTACATTACTTATGATAACAAGCCCATAACCCGGTGGGTAGAAAGTTCGTGCGGTATGTAAGGCTATTGTTGTTTTATTCCAGAACCAAGGTTATCGATGAACGGGCCGAGGGCTTTGCGAGAGTGCAGTCAGTTCACAATTTGTATTGTACTAAGATATTATTTGAATCTAAAGACCTGCATTCTCAGATATTAGCTAGTCATGTCTCTCCTATCTGTTAATGACTCCTTTGTTGTTCACTCCTTCCTACGACGACCCTGTTGTTGAACGCAGAAATTAGGCTATATGGACCTGGCCATGGCCTAGCTTAGTACATGATGATATTGGTGATGTTTGAAGGAGATTTAAAAAGCTTCTGACTTGTCTATGGCTCTAGCTCTCACTGTATTTGCCATGGCCGCCTCCACAAAGACACGCGAGGAATTACGAAAAATAAATGGCACATTTACTTTTTATTAGTTTTAGGTAGAATGTTGACATGTTGTGCATACACAAAAGACCCCAAACGCTCGATAAACCTTAATGGCCTGTTTGGTTGACTAGAAAGGAATGATAATCCCAGGATTATGGTTCCTGGAATGTTAATCCTTGGAACCCATGATTCCTTACATGATGTTTGGGCATGTTTGAATAGGCAACCAAAATAACCGTGTAACTACCAAAAAAACTAGTGATTCCTGGGAGTGGGAGATGGGCCAACTTGATTAAAACATAGGCTGGCCATACGGTTGCCAATCAAAATATTGTTTGCAGAGTATCTTCTTAAGTCCAAATGGAAACTCAGATGGCCACAACACCTCCATTCCGGGTGCAACATTCCTAGCCAAATAATCTGCCACAGTGTTATGTTTTCTTTCACATTTGGTGATCCATAATGACCAAGTGAGCTTACGTACCATGCATGCTATCTTCTCTAGATGAGGGAAGACGAATTGATGATCTTCTCCTGCGATAGGCTGTACACAATCCTGACACAAATCAAAATAGTTCTCTGCAGGCAAATGCGAACATCCCCTTGTCTCTAGAGCCTTTGTAACAAGCCGAACAACATGTTTTGAATTGCAAATCAACTTAATGCGAAGAATAGAACAGTACTCCACTGCAATTTCAATGCCATTAGACACACCCAGCAACAGTTGATAACGGCCAGATAATTCCGTAGCGGCCACAGCTGAAGCAACAACAGGATTACCAAGATCGTCGAGAATAACAGCCCCAATACCTCTTCTTCCCTTTCTAAAATACCCATCTGTATATACATTGTAAGTCTTTTTGTGGTCAACCAGATGTTTGGGGATCACTTCGTTTCCCATACCAGTACGCCGCCAGGAATTTATCCACTCTCGATATGCTTTATTTTTGATCTTCTTCTTATACACCGTCTTTTTCTTATTAACACTAGATTGCACATCTGAATCAGGAGAATCACTTTCAGTATTAGTACTATCAAAATCAGATGATTTAATGTACCGTCTCTTCAACTCCTCTTCTATCCTCCACTGATTGTGACAGACAGTTTTGTGGTTTTGGCCTAGCTCATAAATCACTACATCTTTGGCTTCCTCTTTCCCTTTCTGTTTCTCTACCTCAAGTTCTGCCTTCTTCAGTTCAATTCCTCCTCGTTCGAGATGTCTATGTGCAACAGCCATCTCTATAATACAAAGAGTAAAATGGCATTCAGCATAATAATAAGCAAACCAAAACAAGAAATCACGCTTATGTAAAAAGAACACCGAAAAAGTGATCTATTTAAACCAGAAGGTTGTTTGGATACAGAAGGAGAAGTCGATTTCAGAAGTCAGAAGGTTTTGCTTCAGAAAAAGGTCAACTTTTCTGCTTAAGTAATTCTGAAATTGTATTGCCAAACTAACTTTAGTCTTTTTTGCTTCTAGAAACATAAAAGTAACTTCTGAACCGTTATCCAAACAAGCTATGATAGATTCAGGCGAAGAAATCTAAAAGGCTTTTCCCTGCTGTTAATTTTACTGTAGAAGCGTCCTAAGCAAAAAAAAAAACTTATAACATCAAATCTGGTCCTTGGATTCATAATTTCTCACCTTTCTGCAACAATTAGGGTTCATGAACATATATATATATATATATATATATACTTACAAAACATGAGTGTTTTCTGAGTCATGGGACGGTCAGGATACATTCCAGTTTGTGTTAGTGGTGGCTAGGATCTCTCCATCGCTTCCAGTGTAGATTCGATGATTTGATCAAACGGCCAGCCTTATTTACGGGCCACGCTATTACGTCTCATCTTCCCCGGCATTAAGTTCCTCATTTTCCTCCCCGTTCATAATTCCGTAACGGGTCAAGAATACTAACAAAACAAAACGCTTTTCATATCCCTCTACAACATTTAGTTCTTCCTCAACCAAAAAAACAAAAAACCTCAGACTGAAATCACGTTTTCCGACTCTACAGAAACCTTAGAATCTTAAACCCCCTCCATTAGAAAGAAGCCACCTTTCTCTTTGTCGTTGTTGTAGAAGAAGACCTAAAATTAAGATACACCCGATGAGGTCATTTGGAGGCCAGTAGACACAACCACTGTCGTTTCATGGCCATGTAAGTCTCTTTTCAATCAAGGAAAATATGCATTTTATTTTATTTACCTAATTTCCTTCACATCTGAAATGCTCTCTCTATGGGTTAGTTTATTTTGCATAATTGAAACTGGGATTTGCAATATTCATGTCCTCTTGCTGATAGCCGTTATGCTGCCATTATAGAGGATAAAGGTACAACCTATCTCTTCTTCCGAGGTTTGTTGGTTTTGAGTGAATTAAAGTTTCTCAATTTGAAAATTGATGTTGTTGCAGGAGTATTTTATCTGTATATGAAGACGCTTTCTATTCGATTTCTTCCGAATTTTCAGTTTTTGATTAGCAACGAGTTTGGTTGTTTTCGGGAGTATCTGATGAAATTGGGGAAATGTTGTTTTTTAGGTGCGCATTTTGTTAGGGTTAACCAGAAATCACAGTTTGTATGTGTTGAATTAATGGGTTTGTCTGTTTTTGCAAATTTTGTGGTTGTTGTTAATGATGAGTTGTGGTGGTGGTGGTTAAACGCAAAGACGACGAGAGAATCGGAGATAGAAATGTTGAAGGTCAGAAATTTTTCAGAGATATTGAAATGTTCAAGGTAAGAAATTGGTCTTCACATTACCTAAGGAATTATCGTCCTGTCTCCTTTCAATCTTCATTTAGCTAAATATTTGTTATTCTTCTCTATGAATTTTAATTTTTTGTGTTGGCTGATTGAAGTAAAGAAACCAACATATCTATCGTGATAAGCGTGCATGTGATATTCGAAGAAAAAAAGCAGTGGCAAAGAACCATTGCGTTCCAATGGTAGTCTGTGGCCTGCAGAATAGGAGAGTTACCATTAAGTAGCAGGTAAATAGAAAGCTACAAATGTAGGAATCACAATCTGGCTTTATACGAGACTATTAAGATTTGATTTTTTATCACATGTATATCAATATTTAACTTCGAAAAACAATGTCTCAGGATCATATTTATCTGTTATTTATAGGACAGGTCCAAGGTTATAGTAATGGATGCGGGTGGTACTTGCTCAAAAATCATTGCAAGATTCTTGAAGAAGCTTGGGATCAAGGTATGCATTCTCTTTTATTCCACTAAAATTCATTATTTCTATCAAGAAAACTTTAAACATTTTGATGGAATTTGGCATTCCTCATTTGGCCTTTTAGAAACCCATGATGATATACTTTTCTCTTAACTATTATGATAGAGACCGTACCTTCTTCACTGTGAGTTTCGATCATGGGTGAAAAACGGCTTAGGCATTAAACAACTCAAACCTGAGACAACTACCCTCTTAGTGGAAATAGGAATACATATTCATGAGTTGCAACTTGCAAGAAGTGTATTATTATCCTATGAAATGTTTCATATTGTTCTCTGCAATTGGACATAAGTAGTGTCTTACCGCCATTTGAACCTGCATATTGGTCTCAACCTACTTAAATATTAGGATTTTGTTGAATATTACTTAATTTACCATGTTTAAGGTCTCATTTGACCTGCCGAATTCTCCATGATGTTCAAGCATTGGTTATGGAAAGTTCTTCTCCATGGGTGGAACGAGTTTGTATTGTCGATGGAGTTTTCGCGTACTATTGGACCTGATCGCCTCTCAATAGTGGTGACCATCATATTAATTAATTTGTAAAATATGTTTCATCAAATTGATTTGTTAAATGGTTAAGCTTTAATTTTTGAATAGTTTTTTGATGAGTTTTCATGAAATTAAGATTTCATCAGTTATCATGAATTTAAGCTTCAACTTTAGTTGGATGTGGAAATGTCAAAGACCATAATCTGTGAATTTCAGGTGTTTTTTAATTTTCCAAAGAAATGAAACATCCTTAGAGTTCAAATTCAAATTCTCTACAGAATCTATTCCTAGGAAAATCTGCATTCCCTAAATTGGCTAAACTAAAAACACCTGCTCAAGATTTTCAGCTTTACTTCGTTTGCAATTTCCATATCTACTATTTCGGAGTCTCATAAGTAAAAGCCATCTTTGGGGTTTATATTTCTATCTTCTCATTTTGTATACTCCAGAACATGAAGACAATCCACCCAGTGAATGATAAAGAACAATTTTCGAGGTAAAACAAAATCAACGTGGAGGTGATCTAGAACCCGGAAATGAAATGAGAGCTAACTTGAGCAGGTACAGGCACGTATTGTTTTGATATCTGTACAAAGGTAACTAGAGATACACACATGTGAATATTGTTTTACGGTACCAAGGGAAGTGCATTATTGAAAACATAGAGTGGTTTACATTTGTTTTCTGCTGCCATTTTTTGTTACACCGACTTGGATACTTTTTTTTAGTAGACATGTAGTACGCTGGATAGCCTAATGGGAAGGGTATTTAACGGCCAGTGGGACAAATAGCTTAATCAAGTTAAAAACGCAATATAGACTGACTTTGGGCGCTCAGACATTTGTTTAGCTGGACTTGCCAAGCTTTATCAGAATTCGAATCAGTGAGCCGTCTTTTAAGAGATTGTGCAGAGAGGTAGATTGTGCAGGGTTGTGGCTGGATTTGTGACATGTGATCCAGCCTAATGCAAAATTAGCTTTCAATGGTTGTGGGTAGGCTAGACTTAGTACGTGGTGGTTTATAATGTTGATTTTTGCCATGCTTAGATATGGAAGGTCCATTTTAGGTGAGTAGGGATTATGTGATATCTATGAATGAATGGCAATTTCAATCTCATAATGATTCGGGATCTGTTTTATAGGGTACCAAGCATTTTGTAGTGATGGAGATCAGGCATTAAGTGGTAAAGACAGACACAACAATTTTGGCGTTCTTAATGTTTTGGTTTCTGCAGGTATAAATTGATATTCTGTCAGTGAAGACTGTTTTTCTTCTTAAGCACCTACTGAATTCATTTTTCTTATTTCTCAGGTACAAGTACAACATTTCTCTAAACCTGTAAAAGCATTGGTAAACCTATCCTCTTTACTTACCATGTATAAGTACGTCTGTAAATTACAACTGTGTATAATTCTCCGCTTCAATACCAGTTTGCAGGTTGGTTGATGAAGGACATGTATTGCATATAACAATTGCTGCCAACAATGCCGTTTTTGGCCAGACAGGCCCAAAGGTACTCATTCTCCATCATCTTCTCAGATGTTAAAAACTTATAAGTCCTCGCACCTATCATCGAGCTCATAGTTTTGAATTCAAACTTTGGTTCACCATCGAAAATAGAAGCAAATCACCCGGAAAAACTAATTCTAGGCAAAGCACTAGGTGCTAGAGTGATATTAGTGTATTTTTTGCATACAAGGATGTAATGATATATATTAAGCCATGAGAACTCAGAAAATTATTTATTTTTTTGATAAAGAAACACTCCCTCATTTTCAAGCAAAACCGCACTTTTTTCGTAATTTTTATGCATGCATCTGATTTGAATTTCGTCAGCACATTCAGAGGCAATCCTTTATGGGTGTTGTTGTTACTGCCCTACTGAAGTTATCAGTGATGAGGGACTTGCTGAGAAGTACTAGATCTTAATTTCCATTTATCTTTTATAAGACTAGAGGGAATAAAATTCAATATGAATTACTCCTAGAAACTGTTGTATTTTGGAAACATTAAATTAGTACCTATGTGTGTTGTGTGAGAAAACATTCAATTTATTCATAAGCACTTCCAGATATTTTCAGAAGTATTGAAATGGTGTTGTACTTAACTTTGTGATCTCAGTACAGGGCTGCTAATTAAGATGGGACAACATTTTAGGCAACGACTACTTAAGTACAAGAAAAGATCCAGTAAATATAGGAAGTACGAGGAAAAGGTTTGCTTTGCTATTGCGGTGGAGCGTAATAGCAAAGCTTTGCTCCCTCCACTATGCATAAGGTAACCCTTCAAGTCATGCCATTATCTCATTTTTATAAGTACCTTCTTTGAAGGAAAAATAAGAAGCAGTTATGATGCCACTGTGTCACCCTAATGTGAATCATCTGAACATATTTTGACGTATGTAATATAACTACCGAAAATTCTATTCTCCTCCCAACACCTCACAACAGATCTTGACCACTCATCTGGGGGTTCAGGTTCAGTTCAGGGTAGGGTTCCCAATTCCAGATGAAGGGCTTAGATGGAGAGAGTTGTTTGGGAGGTGGGTAATTAGGAGGTGAATAGCACCACCGGAATGGACTGTTTGGTGTTTTATAGATTGATTTACCAAAACTGAAGAGGCTTCGCAGAAGCCAGAAGTGGACGACTGGCCTGTTCAAGTTTGTGATCGAAGTGGACGAAATACACATTGATGTTAAAGGCGGTTCTTAGAATCTTTGCACATTGAAATGATTTTCGCTTGCAGGCTTATTTTACGATGTATGAGCAGTCAAAAAATATTTTTCATTATGATGGTTAGTTATATCTTCTCCACAGTGAAAGTAATTGTTCCTGACATGATTCATGGTCGTTCATTTGCGATCGTATATTAAGTCTAATGCCTTCCTGTAGCATTCCATCACGCAGATTGTTTGTCTATCCAGTATTTACATTGTAGGATAGGTTAAATTCCGATATATATTAGATTTAGTTCCTCCCCTTTTCTGATTTACTTATGCCAAATGTTGCTTTCACCTTCTTTAGAGGTACTTTTGAATTGGGGTTGCTCTTCCTATTTTCGTATGCTGATGTTACTTTCGCATTTCACTTTTCACCCTAAATTTGTGCTTCTTTTTCTAATGAATTAAGTTTTAAAATTGTATGTAGCCGAAATGGCATTAAAGATGATGTGCACACCCCAGAGAGTTGGTTCCTCAGCCACATACGATAACTTCAAGAATCCACGCTCCTTCGCCGAAGGAAAATCAAACAACATTATGTTGGGGTTCCAAGTGTAACGAGCGATACACCATTATTTTAAACCTTAAATATTCAATGATAATCATTGATGGACCAAATATTTTTGAGTTGGCGTGACAAGGCTGATTTTGGGCAAGTTCATTTGAACAATCTCTGAAGACTTTCTATAATTTATAATCATACAGCTTATATTTCTCCATGTACATGTTTTAACATCGACGAAAACATCAACATGAACCTTAGGATGTTCTGTAGCACGACCTAAAGTTATTAATATGACGTAGTACTATAACTTGGCAAAGGGCGCACCAGCTCAAAAAGCGGTTGAACTAACATCATTGGTGGCGACACAATTGCCACAATGTTGAATTTAGCGAGGAATTGTACGATCGGTGACACTTTCCAGTTCCTAATTCCCAACACCTGTTGGCTTCTGCAATCATAAATCTACTACATACATGGTTTGTATATTTGTATGTTTATATCCTAGAGTTCAGTTCATCCACTTGATGCATAAATAGGCTACTACTCTTTTGGCAGTAAAGAAATTAAACCAGATAACCTTAGGTTAATTCGTGCAATGTTATTATTCGGATCCGTTTCAATTTTACTACTTGGTCCTTCGAAAGCGATTAATAAAAACATGAGCACCAAGCACAAGAGAGATGACCACACAGAGTCGGCAAATAGCTATCCATATGAAAAGTATCTACAACTCCCCAGAAACTCCATAACTATGAGAAATAGCCCAAGCCTTTTCCCCTTCCTTGGTGATTAGCGAACGTTTGGTTTTCAAGCTTACACCACTGCGAAATAGCCCGTGCCGTAAGGCACGGGTCACTCCCTAGTATATATATATTATTTAAAACAAAACCAAAATTAACACAAAACAACAGCATGAGTTCGTACCTTATTAATTAACAAAATCAAACACAGAGATTTGCAAGAGAAGAATATAAGCGAACAGATTACAGAGGTGTGGTTTTGGCCTGAGCGGCGAGAGAGGAGATGTTGAGGAAAAGATAAAAAGGAAAGAGCAAGGACGGTAATATAATACCAGGGGACTAATATTCCTACGGTTATTTGTACTTCCAAACATGGGTATGGAATCATAATCCAGTAAAGAGACAAGCCCAAGCCCAATAAAATAGAGAGGTGACCCATCCACAGTAGGCAATAGCAAAAGCATAAGATGGATGCATCGTACCAGGTGATCAGGCGTTGTGCCGCCGTGACCCCTCATCAACAAAAGGCAAATTTAGTGCCCACCATAAACAAACACACGGAAATTGAAGGATCAGAACTTCAAAATACTTTTTAAGTGAAGTACCGAGGAACTGATTGCATATAGGCTATGGCCATGGCCTAGCTTAGTACATGATGATATTGGTGATGTTTGAAGGAGATTTAAAAAGCTTCAGACTTGTCTATGGCTCTAGCTCTCACCGTGTTGGCCATGGCCTCCACAAAGACACGCGAGGAATTACGAAAAACAAATGTCACATTTGCGTTTTATTTATTAGTTTTAGGCAGAATGGAAGCATCTTGTGCATACACACAAGACCCCGAAGACCCCGAACGCTCGCTCGATAAACCTTAAGAAACATTCGTCTAGCAAAGAGGCAAGCCCAAGCCCAATAAGAAAATAGAGATTAAGATCCACACACAGTAGGCACATAGCACAACATGAGATGCATCGTACTAGCTAAGTCATCAGGCACACCAGCAACAAAGGACTTGGTTCAATGTAGGGGAGGAGTCAAATAAATATGCGGGAAGGGTCTAAGTTACCTTCACTTTGTCATGAAATGCTGGAATCCAAAACTACACATGAGATGATTATGGCTACATACCTACACATTTTTGTTCCCGAAAACATTTTTGAACGCGCGCAGGGCACGATCAAACATAAACCGGTAGAGGAGGGTCATCAGCAAATCCAATGGTAGTGGTGGTTTTTGAGGTTTACAGATCACTCTAGACACCCCTCACATTTAATGTGCTGTTTTTGGCATTGTATGAATTTTGTTGGCACTTCAACCCAAAACAAAATAAGGTCATCAAAACCCAAAACCAAAAATCCCTTATAAAATGGACAGTTCAACCGGTAGAAGAGGTCATCAGCAAACCCAGTGGTGTTTTACTGTTTTTGATAGGGGTGAGCAAAATGTCCGAATCCGCAAATCCGGCCCGCAACCGCCCCACAAAATGCGGGTGAAACCCAAACCGCTGAAGCATTGGGCCGGACACGGTTCCATTTCTCAATCTGCACCATTTTGCGGACCGGACGCGGGTGACATTTTAAATCCGCGGATTATCCGCAAATCCGTTGGTAATTCTGTAGTTAACTTAATACCCTAGGGTTATTTAGGGAAACTGCACATATATAAGGAAAATCCGTCGAGATTTCAGATCTAAACCTAACAATAGCAGCAGCTCTCTCTCTGGTTCTCTTTTGATTCTCTCTCTGGTTCTCTTTTTAATGGCAGACAACAACAAGTAAGAAG
>JAJJMA010247000.1:0-13399 GCA_023529015.1 Papaver nudicaule
TGTAAGGGTAGAAAATACCTATCCGATAGAAAAGCATCATAGAGGGGCTGTTGTATAAAAAGGATGCAGCCGAGATGTCCTGGATCAACGAGTGATGAAGGCGGGTGATATAAGAATGAGCGAGTATGGTACCAACGAGTAGGGAATCAGCGAGTAAGGTGCCAGCGAGTGAAAGACTTGTCGCCAGTTGTTAGGTGATAGTTAGGTGAAATTTAGGTGAGCATTTAAGAGAAGTCAGAACGGATATATTGTCAGGTTGACTAGTTGACTCAGTGGAAGACACGTCATCAACTTTATCTCTAAGAAGATTCTCTCGTCCATGTTTGATAAGTATAGAATGAACTCGCCGAGGTATATGTGTCGGCGAGTCATGACAAATAGTGTCAGTATAACTTTGTTTGTATTAGCTGTTTACCACTATGTAAAAGGTCTATAAATAGAGAGCTAACCCACTGAGAAAGGGGTTGGACACATTGGGATTGGTCTGGAGAGAGGAAAAGTAACTTACTTGCTCTCTACAGCCCAAGACTAAAGTGAAGGTTCTTGCCTAAGGAACAAAACATAAAGATTAGCAAGGTAATGGAGTGTTGTAATCGTACTTATAATAGTGGAATTCTTGGATGTAGTCCTTTCTTACGGGCGAACCAAGTAAATCAGCTTGTCAAGTATCTCTAACTCTATCTCCTTTATATCTCTTATGATATTGGTATGAATGTATGCTTTGGGAATGATTGTGTGTATGTTGGTGTATCATATTTGGGTGTACTGTGTAAGATCTAACCATTGGGATTTTACACAGTTACATTTTGGCGCTAGAAAAGGTTTTGAACTTGTATTTCCTTGATTTGTTGATGTTCTTTTCTTTCTATATATGGTATGAATCACACGCATAGCAACTCGTCGGTATGATCTTCATTATCTTTACTCGCCATATATAGAATTTCTGCTCGATTCATCCATGTTTTCTCTGATTCTGAGTATGAGTCGGGATGCTACTGTATGTTCTTTGTTTCCCTATGTATGGTATAGCATTAGAACTTTAGAGCTCGTCGTTATATTGCAGTGACATTTTCATACTATTTTGGGATGTTTTGCCCACCATATGACATTTCTTCATGATCTTGCTTCCGTTTTTGCTATACATGGTATGATAGGCAACTCGTTATAAGGACTCTCTGGTACAGTGTACTAAAACTAGAAAGAATTAGAGTATTTTTAGTATACTAGGGTGATAGATCTGAATTCTTGGTAACCATTTTTTGCCATTTTAGGAAATCATGCTGTGTTGAATGCATGTATGCTTACAAACAAGAATTGACTGGTCTGCTGGGACAGTTTCATCACAAATTTCACTTTTCTCACATGCGCTGTAGGAAAGATTAGTTGTTTAGAAAGAAAATTGCTATTTTCTGAAGGTGTTTTCTAATATAGATATATATTCACCGGTAAACCGAGCGTTAGTTCTGCTGTTTGGTATTAACTTTGGTTTCATAAAAGTAATTTCATCTTAAAACTTTGCTAAGCTGTTTCCCAAATATTGGCCGTACTATCATTTTGATTTCAAAATCATAATCGCATAAGTTGTTCTGCAATCTTGGTCATGCTTAGGTCGTTATCTGTACGTCACGTGATGCAAAGTTGTTCCTTTTGTATTTCATTCATGAATATTCTGAAAAGTAGTCCAACTAACTTATTTGGCATTTACCCACAGTACTAACAGAGCAATACTGTCAGGAAGTGTGTTTGTCTTCTTTTACAGTACCTCGGCGAATGGGTCCCAGAGGAAGAAGTGATAAAGCCCCGGCGGGTAGGCCTCCTCGACACCCTATACTTCCCACACCGGCGACACTCCCAAGTGGTCGCAATACTAGAAGCAGAGCAATGGAACTAGTAGGACCAGTGGATCCTAATATGGCAAGTTCATCTCGCCGATCTCCAGTTCAACAAGTGACTCGCCAAGAAGAAGTTTACATGGAGGATATCACTCGTTTTGAGAATGCAGAAAGGTCGCCTGAGCCTAATCCAATGTTAACAAGAATCAGTAGTGCAGTAGAAGCAAATGCTTGTGGCGAACAGATTGGTGCTGGAGGATTCACCAGAGGAGAGACATCGAATGCAGGAGGAGCAGCTCAAAATGCAATGACAGGATGCAGAATGGCGGCCAATGTTCAGCAGCAGTTGGTGCAGGGTGTCGGCGAGACTCAACATGTAGTAGAAGAAGTCCAAACGGTGGTGCCAGAGACTCCACAGGCGGCTAGTAGAAATGGTGTAATGGTAGTACCTGGAGCAACTGTAACTCGCCCAGTAGTAATAGCAGATAATACTGGATCCACAAATACTACAGAAACACTGCTGAGGCAAATTCTTGAGGCCAATAACAGACAGGCTAGTCAGTTCGAAAGGCAAATGCAATTGCAAATGGAGACGGTACTTCAGAGTCACAGAGAATTGATGGCGGCGCAGAATAAGGGTCATGGGTCCCACTCGCATTCAACTCGCCATGCTCATTCATCTCGCCATGGATCGCACACTCATTCATCTCACCATGAATCTCATTCCCATACGCATTCGACTCGCCGAGGTGAAAAAAGTGGAGCCAGCTCGACTGAAATTTCAGATTCATCGGCGAAGTATGACGAGAGAGGTAGAAGGATAAACCTACCTGGAAAGGATAAAGACCGCAGCAGCTCTAGGCGGCGACATAAGGTAGACAAAGAAATGAAGAAGGACTTGCGCCAGCTAAAAGATAAAGTAGAAGCTTTAAGTGGGTCTTCAAGGGAGTCCAAATACAGAGTCGCGCTTTTGGAAGCACAAAAAACACCTTTTCATGATTGTATTACGTATGGACACGTGTCACCCAAGTATTCTCCCCCAAAGTTTACTTCTTTCTATGATGGAACTGGAGATCCTACACAACACTCGAGAGCCTACAAGCGAGATATGGCGACCTGGGTAGGATCGGATCCTATAATGTGTATGGCTTTCCCTGCTACACTAAAAGATGAAGCCCTAGCCTGGTTCGATGGGCTGGAGGAAGGAAAAATCAAATCCTTTGAGAAGTTAGAAAGCAGATTCTTGCACGCTTTTATTCAGAACAATAGAGGTCGGCCCGGCGTGGAAAGATTATTCAATGTTAAGAGAAGACCCTCGGAGACCTATAAAGTTTTTTATTACAAGATGGAGAAAAGCAAGTGGCGAGGTAGGATCTGAAGTTTCAGAAAAGGAGAAGATAAGATCATTCCTTAGCGCTATGGAGACTACTGACCAGTTGTACCAGAAGTTGTTTTGGAACATGCCGCAGGATTTGCTGACCTTGAGGGCAATGCAAGATGAATGGTTAAGTTTTGAAGAAATCAGAGAAGAAGAGTTGCGACTAAAGAAGGAAAGAGCAAAACAAATTCACTCGATCAATAGCTTATCGCCGGAAGACCAAGAAGAAATCAAAAAAGAATGGTTGAAGGCAGAGCAGAGGAAGTCGGCACAGAACCCCTCCTCGGCGATAGTAGTTTCCGAAGCAGGAAAGCAGCAGGTTACCGCCGAGCAGCATTGGAATTCTCAGAAGCGGGGAAATTATGATGGGCGAGATAAGCTAGACAACAGGGGAGGAAATTATGGACGAGGAGGAAGAGATAATCGGCGAAATGGGAATGGAGACAGAAGATATAATGGAGATAATAGAAAGTTTGGCAGAGGCAACCAGCAACCTTTTCAAGATGCTACTCTGCCCAAGTTGCGTGTTTCTTATACAGATGCATTTGGTCAGATTGAAAGTTCAAATTGTAGGGATGAGATCCGCTACCCTTATAACAGAGGAAATCCAAGGGTCCCGCCGGCTAACACCAACTCCTTCTGTCAATTTCACCAATTCCATGGCCACTCAACTGAGAATTGTACCGGCGTGCAGCAAGAAGTCCATCGATTCGTCAGCATGGGGAAATTTCAGGATTTCCTAGAATTACCGCCGCCACCTCCACTCCTGGTTCAGCCAATTCAGGCCATCCCGGCTCATATCCCAAATGTGTACGAGGTAAAGGTTGAGCGAGATTTGATGGAGTTGGATTGTTTTTCCATTGTACACTCAAAAATCAATAGAGATGAATTTCATGATAATGTCATGTCTCGAGTCCATAAGCGAGATAATATGGGAAATGAGATCTGTAGTGTCGCCGTTAAGCAAGAACCGTTGCAGGAATGGATGAAAGCATGTGTTGGGTTCTCCGCCGAAGAAATTCCACCAGAAGGAAGGAATCATAACAATCCTTTGGTTCTTACCATTCAGGTGGAGGGGTTTAGGCTGCCCAAAGTGCTCATTGACCCGGGAAGTTCTGTGGACATCTTATTCAATAATGTCTTCGAGGCAATGAAGGTGAAGGATAATAAAATCCCTTCGCCGACAGTATCTTCTTATAACATTTATGGGTTCAATGGCATTGCTTCTAAGCCTAAAGGAGAAATTGAATTTAAAGTCAAAATCTGTGATGACTATTTCTTGAAAACTACTTTTTGTATTGTGGATGTTGACTCGCCGTATGCGGCAATTTTGGGAAGACCATGGCTTCACAGTCTGAAAGGGGTTCCTTCTACTTATCATCAGCGCTTAAGATTCCCAACACCATTTGGACTCGCCGAGTATGTAGGAGATTTAGCAGTGGCCAAGGCGTGCAACTCGGCGGATGTACAGATGCGAGAAAATCGAAAAGTGAAAATTGCAGAGAAAAAGAAGCTTGGCAAGGAAGCGAAATTGTCGCAAGAAATTCTAGACTTCATCGCCAACCCAGCCACATATGTACATTCAGTAAATTCAGTGGAAGACTCGGCGAAATCTGGAGATAAGACCTTATAGCAATTAAAGGAACCATCGCCGATGGGAGAGCCCGAGTTACATTTCACGGCGGTGGAACCTACTAAGGATGTTAATATCGGCGATGAGCAAGAGCCAAAAATGGTAAAAATTGGTACTCTATTATCTGAAGACGAGTCGGCGAAGTTAGTAGCACTACTCAGGGAATATGTTGATGTCTTTGCTTGGGGCATGAATGAGATGCCAGGGATTGATCCGGCGATAGCATGTCACAAGCTTGATATTGATCCAAAGGTCAGACCCTTCAGGCAAAGAATAAGGAAATTGGCTCCAGCTTATAAAGAGGCTGTGGAGGCAGAAATTGACAAAATGAGGGCGTCTGGTATAATAAGACCAGTGCAGTATCCACAATGGATAGCCAACATGGTCGTGGTACCAAAGAAGAACAAGGGAGTAAGGATCTGCATTGATTTCAGTGATCTAAACAGAGCTTGTCCCAAGAATAGTTTCCCGCTGCCAAGTATTGATCAGACCGTAGACGCTACATCAGGTCACGAGTTGCTATCATTTATGGATGGTTACTCAGGATATAACCAAATACCTCTAGCGGAAGAAGATCAGAAGCATACAGCTTTCTTCTCCACTAAGGGGTTATTTTGTTACACTCGGATGCCGTTTGGATTGAAGAATGCTGGCGCTACCTATCAAGAGATGGCACAGAAAATGTTTGAGAAATGGATTGGGAAGACGATGGAAGTCTATGTTGATGACATGCTTGTCAAGAGCAAAAAGAAACAAACTCATGTGGAAGACCTCAGAGAAATATTTAACCATATGCGTATCACTAAGCTAAAGATCAACCCGGCGAAGTGTGTTTTTGGTGTAACTTCAGGAAAATTCTTGGGGTATGTCGTCACAAAGAAGGGAGTAGAAGCTGATCAAGCCAAGGTCAAGGCAATCATAGAGATGCCCTCGCCGGTCACTGTAAAGGATGTTATGCGACTTAATGGGACTTTGGCGTCTCTCAACAGATTCATCTCCAGATTCTCCGATAAGTGCAAGCTGTTTTTCCAGACATTGAAGAAGGGAGAAAAGTTCAACTGGACTGAGGCACATGAAGCTGCATTTCAGGGTATTAAAAAGTATCTCGCTACTCTCCCAGCAATTCAGCCACCTGAGCACGGCGAGGAACTCAGAGTGTATCTCGCCGCTACACCATTTGCCATAAGTGCAGTGCTTGTGAGAACTAAAGGTGGAGAAACACCTATATACTATATCAGTAGGACGTTGCAAGGAGCAGAGAAGAATTATACCAAAATGGAGCAGTTGATTCTGGCTTTAGTTTTTGCATCTCAGCGATTACGCCCATATTTTCATGCCCATCCTATTGTGGTCCTCACAAAAACTCCAATAGAGTCAATCTTGCACAGCTCTCAGCGAGTGGGACGCATCGCCAAGTGGAATCAGCAGATTGAACAGTTCGGCGTCCAATATGAAATACGCACAGCTCAGCGGTCCCAGGTCATTGCTGACTTCCTCGCCGACTTCCCAGTAGATGAAGAAGAAGAGATAGAAGAAATCCCATCCTCCTTGGATGAACAAGAGCATGAAGTTCCAGATTTATTGAAGTGCAGGCCTGATGGATGGGAGGTTTATGTAGATGGTTCGTCGAATAAAGAAGGAAATGGAATTGGAATTGTTCTTATCTCGCCGAAAGGAGCAAGGATAGTGCATTCGCTAAGATTAGAGTTCCCGGCGACTAACAATGAGGCAGAGTACGAAGCAGTCATTCATGCAATGCGAATACTCATCGAAATGAAAGTCAGCAATGTTAGATTGACAAGTGACTCCCAACTGGTGATTCGACAAATATCTGGACAATACCAGACAGCAGACCCATCTATGCAGAAGTACCTAAAACTTGCTAGGGAGTATGCCCAGAGGATCACAGGTATCAAGTTTCGCCACATCTGCAGAAAAGATAATAGGCACGCCGATGCATTGGCGTTTATCTCCTCTATGATGACGGACCCAGATGTTCCTTCAATAGCTATTGAAAGGGTAATGCAGCCATCAGTAACAGCACCAAGGCAATGGGAAGTACTGACAACAAGTGTCGAGGAGTCAGCAGAAACAGATTGGAGATCGCCGATACGGTACTACTTGGACCACTTAACTTTGCCAGGAAACCAAATCTTGGCTCATCAGATCATCAGTCGCTCGGCGAATTATGAACTTCGAGATGGAATCTTATACCGCCGGTCATTCTCTGGACCACTTTTGCGATGTGTGTCAAGGGAGGAAGGTAATAAATTATTGAAGGAGATTCATGAAGGAGACTGTGGAAATCATGGTGGCCAAAGAGCTTTAGCCTTGAAGGTCAGAATGCAAGGATACTACTGGCCTTGGATGAATAGAGATGCAAAGGAATATGTTCAGCGATGCAAACCATGCCAGCTATACGGAAGAAGAATTAAAGCGCCGGCGACATCATTAAATTCAGTGCTCAGCCCTTGGCCTTTCGCCAAATGGGGCATTGATATTATTGGTCCACTAACTACAGGCTCTGGCCAGCGGAAGTACATCATTGTGGCGACAGATTATTTCACCAAGTGGTGTGAAGCTAAAGCTATCAGGAAGAAATCAGGACAAGAAGTGTTCACATTCATTTGGGAGAACATATTTTGCAGATTTGGTGTACCGGCGGAGATATGCACCGATAACGGGAAAGAGCTGGTCGGCGACAACATAAGAAAGTTACTCGCCCATTACAGTGTCAAATTGGGAAAATCAACTCCCTTATACCCTCAGAGTAATGGCCAGGCGGAAGCCACCAATAAGACTATCGGAATGGGATTGAAGAAAAGATTGGAAAAGCATAAAAAGGCATGGTGTGAGCATTTGCACAATGTCTTGTGGTCGTATAGAACTACGGTTCGAGAAGCAACTGGGGCATCTCCTTTCTTACTTACTTTCGGCGCCGAGGCAGTGCTTCCATCTGAAGTAATTCTGCCCACTACAAAGCATGAGGCATGGGAAAAGAATTTGAACACAGATCTAATCCTAGCCAAGCTAGATGACTTAGAGGAGCAGCGACTGATCGCCCTTACACACATGGAGAATTATCATCGGCGATTAGCAAGAGAATATAACAAGCGAGTGATTCCAAGAGAATACTCACCTGGCGAGCTTGTGCTCCGAGAAGTTCCCCCATCTCAACGAGAAGGGTGCAGAAAGCTGGAACCTGTGTGGGATGGCCCTTACATCGTCAAAAGAGTGGCCGGACCAGGAGCGTACGTACTGATTGATGAGCATGGCGTGCAACTCGAGCATCCTTGGAACGCCAGGTTCCTTAAAAAGTACTATCCTTGAGGGATACCATGTAAAATCCGAAGTCTTGGGCGGGCATAATACCTAAGAAGTCTTATTAGCTTGTATGAAGCACCAGCAAATAAGATCCGGGGACGTAGGTTTGCTATCATGCGCCGAACCCCGTTAACAAATCATTGAGTCATTCGCACTTTCACTCACTGAGTAATCTAACTTCAGTGGTAAATAGAATCTTAAAGCTCCATGAGCACAATAGCTGAGGCAAAAGTGCTCAGTAGCAGGCTATAAAAGCCAAATGCAGAGGCGCAAATGCCCAAGGCAAAAATGCCATACAAAATCCTGATCAGGTACTAAGGCCAAAGGCCCACTTTAAAGGCAAAATGCCCAAATCAATAAATTAACTAAGAGCCAAGATCTCTTATGCAGAAGACTAACTTCCGTCGAGTGAAAGCCCTTATCGTAACTGTTAGTCCAACCCAGGCTAGTTGTAAGGCCAGCCGTGTTACTTGTTGATCTGTAAGTGTTTGTAAGGAAATAAGGTCCCCTTTCGCTGTAGCATCACATCGGCGGTTCCGCTGGTGTGCTAATCCGTCTAAGCCATAGCATCACTCCTGGCGGAGTGTATTGAAGTCTATGAGGGCAACCCATTCTACTTATATTAGATCGCCGACGGGCACAAGTAATGGTTACGGCTGGGTTCTACCCTGTTGCTCTGGGAAATTGTTAGTTCAATTTATAAGATATTGTTGGCGGTAACGAGGGCCAGGGCTTCACTCCTTGGAAAGTTAGCTCTTGCAAGACAAGATGAAAATGAGCAAATATGCTTCCAAATATGCACATGGAAAATGGCATGTGGGAAACAAATGTCAATAGACATAAAAACAAGCATCCATATATCAAGGATAACAAGAAAATAGTTCATTACAAAGAAATCTACCAAAACAACATTCAAAAAGAAATGGTTCACTACAAGAAGATCAAGGGTAATAAGAAAAATTCAAAAACTGAAGGAAATAACAATCCATCTTCCTTAGCATCTAGAAAGCAGAAGTAAAGTTACTCTAACACCTAGGATCCGCAAAAGGACTCTTGGGTGTAGGAGGCTGGTCCTGATCATGGTCGTCGAGAAGCTCTGCACCTATGTCGCCTGTCCCACTATCATCAGGATGGCAAACATTCTCAACAGTTCCAGCAGCATTTGGCTCGCCAAGATTTCCCGTGCTCTGCTCGTCGACATTAACAATCACCTCCTTACATTGCTCGGCGACTGGCTCACTAGCATTAACAGTCGCCGATCCTGAAGCCTGCCATCCAACCTTTTCGGCAAAAGCAACAAGGGATAGATTTTGTCCCTTGGGAATTGCATTTTCAGCTTCATCCTCTGAGCTTTCCTCCTCGGACCACTGCTCCTCTTCTTCCTCTTCTTCATTTTCTTCCTCAGCCTCTTCTTCATTTTCTTCTGCAATCAGCACCCCTTTGCCTTTGGCAGTGATCTTCTCTTGCTCGGCGAGTTGTTCTGGAGTGAGACGCCTGTAGGCCGAGGGAATCTCTACATTATGCAGAGGCAGGACCTTGTAAGCAAAATCCTGAGCACCGAGGAAGGAGGCATTGATTACATCATTCCTGTGACGCTCCTGCCAATATTGGACATCATCCATGGCATCGGAGAGCTCAATCTGAAGACTATCTCGGGCACTCTCTAGCTCTTGAAGCTTGCCAGCACAAGAGGCGTGATCGAGAAGTCGTTTGTTTAGATCGGCGAGTTGGCCAGCACAGGAGTCATGCTCTTTGAGTTTTTCAGACAACTCATCTATCTTGCTGGGGCAAAGCTTGTGCTCCTTGAGTTCCTCAGAAAGCTCTTGGACCTTCACCTCCAGTTCATGACAGCCTTTGATGACCTCTTGATTTTGGTCTGCTTCATTCCTTAGCTTCTGAATGGTGGCTGAGGCAGAGAAAAAGAATGATATGGTAAAGAAAATGGAAAATAAACATAAGCATGACAAGTCATGAGTAAATCCTATAAAAGCTACCTTCTAGGTCGCGGACATGACCTCGCATACCCTCTTGTGCTTCCCTAAACTGAGTCATATGAAACTCGAAGTTTTCGTTAGCACACGGACCTAACATTTGTTCTATTCGGCGCTGTTGGTCAGAGCATTGCTGATGCAACTCAATTTTCAAAGCTTCTTGTCTCGCCGCTGAATCTTTCCAACGCTGAATCTGAAACTCGGCGATTTCTTTTTCAGTACTCAGGCTAATAATCTGAGAAGCTAATTTATCAGCTCTGGATTTCTCTTCTTTCCAAAGGAAGGAAGCTCGCTTATGGCTTGTCTCGGCTTCTACCTTGGCAGCAAGAGCTAACCCTTCTCGGCGAAGTGCATCATCTCGTTGGCTAATCATTTGGCCTAATTCCGATCGAGCAGCTTGATAAGTATTACAAAGATTTCTTATAATATCTACGTCCTGATCCAACTCTCGGCGGCACCACTTAAGGTCCTTTTGGAAGAGGAATAGTTGATTACACTGCTTAAGGTTGCTATTATTAAGTCTCTCGATTTCAGAGTCAGCTCGCCTAAGCCTATCGTCGTCAGAGGAATGGCAACCTTGGAGGGCAGGAAATCTAAGGGTCGGCGAAAGAAGTAAAACAAAAGAAAGATAATACAGCAATGAGAGATATGAAGAAACTTACCCTGCTGGGTAGTGACTGTCAGACTTCGAGCTTTGCTCTCGTTCTTTAATCTCTCAACTTCTCGGCCACGAACCTCGGCATCTTGTTTCAGTTGAGTGATTTCATTCTGGAGATTGATGTTCCTCCGACCAAGACCTTCAAGGAGCGAGCCAACACTCAAGCAGTGGTGAAAGTGCTGAGAATACAAACAATAAACATAAGTCTCAAATGATGACAAGAGCTAAATATGATTCAATCCCACAAAAACACTTACCATATTGAAAAGGTTGAAATGCTCCTGATAAGGAAGGACCTCGGCAGCTGTATGAAACTTTGGGTGATGCACAAACCCAGGACGACTGTATTGGGCCAAGGTTTCATAGTACTCATGGTCTGTGGAGTCCTCCGCCACACTGAGTTTGTCAAATGCTTCGGCGAGCATATTAGGAGCAGTCACTTGCAAGGTTCCAGGGCCGGTAGTACCTGGAGGAAGAAGGGGATGCCGAGGCAATCTATCAAGAACGACTAAACCAGCAAGGTGTGACTCAAGGGCAGAAACATCAGCAGTATGCTGAGCAGTTGATACGTTGGAAGTATCCAGATCCATGTCAAGGCGGTCATTGTTCTTGGGACACGTTTCCGAGTCAAGATTCATCTCCTCTATATTTTCAATAGCAGGAGGATTGTTGAAACCACTCTGTGCAGACTGGTCGACGAACATGTTGGAATTATCCTCTAAAGATTGATCGACGAGCTTGTTGGGGTTATCCTGGTTGGTTTGATCGGCGAGTGATTCAAGATTCCCCTGGATAGGAATAGTCTCTTTCACAGGTTCAGAAGGAGTTGATGGAGGAGGCAAATTTTCAGCAACAAGTTGGCGGAGTTGTGCAGCTGCCTCGGCGGGAGATGGCCTAGATTTCTTTGGGCGCTGAAAATTAAATATCATCAAAGATACATCTATCAGATCTCGGAACAAGCAGAGGCAAATATAGATATATATTTTAAAAATATATTTGCACATATTTTTAAAATAAGTTTAAGTAAAGTGCTTGTTTCTAGATCTTCAGTTGGATCTTTGCTAACGCGAAAATAACTCCGGCGAGAATATAGATATATATTTACTTGAGAGGCATCGGCAACAGTAGTATCTTCTCGCCCTCTCTTTTTCCCAGCAGCATCAGCTGAAAGTTTGACGTAGCCTTTATCCTCAGTCCTGAGAAATTTGCCATTCTCATCCTTGGCATATTTATCAGCATCAGCCCAGACCACAGTCCAGAAGGTATGACTGGCAAGAGAGGCATGCTCAGGCAAAAAAGATTCTCGGATCTTGGTCTTGTTGTCATCTTCCCAACCGAGTAACCAAGGACCGTCAACGAGACAGGGAAGATTGGAAAAATCGCCCTCAGAGCTGTGACGAACGGATGGTTTTTCCTTAGTACTGACGATCTCGACGTCGGCGAGTAACATGTCTGTAGCAGGTTTGGGGACAAATCGAATAGCCCAAGGATCAGTTTTTCTGTTGCAAGAGAGCACAGAATATTGCTCAAGAAATTTCTTCACTGTAAACTCCTCAGGTTTGTGAGCTTCCAGTTTGGCGAGCAAGGGATAATTTGTTTTGCCCTCTCGGCGCAGGCTCCATTCAGTCATCACTCGGATAGCATTACCCGTTAGTTGGAAGGGACTTCTGTTAATCGCCGCAAGAAGATCGACGATAAAAGTGTTGTTTGGATTGTACAGAGGAAAAGTTAGCCCAGCTTTTAGTTGACCAAAAGCAACAGCAGCCCAAGTATTGCTTGTCTCGGGTCGCAGAAGATCGTCGACAGATAATAAATCAGATGCCTTCTGTGTCTCAGGCAAGGAATGGATTTTTGGGTTAAGATAGTCTACCTTGTAATGAGCACAGTAGCCAGGCCAATTGGTCTTCCAGTTTGGCACTTTGGGGTCAGAAGACTTTGTTTTGGTAGTTTGGCTTTTAGATCTGGAGGGTTTTGGAGCCATGAGAACAGCTTAGAGATTAACTGAAGAAGATGAAGATTGGTGGTTTCCGGTGAAAATCGGACGGAAAAGATGAAGACTGGTGGCTGCAGGTAACGAGAATGAAAAGAAAGGAATCTGAAGATGAAATCGGTGTAAAGAAGAAGAAACCTTTGTGAAACAAAGAAAGGAAGAGAAGCAACGGCAGTAGGGGAAAGCTTAAGATTGTAAGAAGAAAGAAGACGAAAAGCTCTGAGTGCAGCAGCAGGAAGATTAGGGTTTAGAGAAAAAATTCGTAAAGGAAGAAGCAGATGTGGAAGCCGAGTATTTATATGGGTCCAGGGGAGAGTAACCGGCGATAACGGTTATGAGCTGTAGTGGAGTTAATGGAAGTAATGGGCGAAAACGGTTACCAGTCGTAAAGTGAAGCTATGCATGGAAGACACGTGGAGTAACTGATGCATGCAAGCGGACGTGTGGCGAGAAAAAAGGCTAGTGGAGAACATGGGGCGGTATTTTCGGCGAGTATGTAAGTTTCATCCCCGGCGACTAAAGTCTTAGGAGATGAAAGAGGCAAAATGTAAGGGTAGAAAATACCTATCCGATAGAAAAGCATCATAGAGGGG
>JAJJMA010247003.1:0-10121 GCA_023529015.1 Papaver nudicaule
TGAGGAATTTAGGTTTTAAACCTACTTCCTTTGACATAAAATCCGTTCATTCTCTAAACGGTCGGCTGACTCCAGAACTGGTTGAAGAGTACAAGTGTGGTGAAGAGAAGATTCTAATTACTTCTCACCAAATTCTCACAGGGCTTATTCCACCATTTTATCGCCATACAAATTATTTGTTTCTCGAGATCATTTGCTCGATGCCTAAGCTTCGAAGGATAATGTAACTTACTTGCAGCTCAATTCAATTGATTAACAAATGGGTCGCCTGCTCCGAGGACAACTCTTCTGCTGGCTCTGTGGAGAAGTATTATTTCACCACCTCCAATTTCTTCAAACATTTCGAAGCCTTTCTTACGTTTGGCGACGAGATTGCTCATTGGGGTGTTCGCTTCAGATCTGTGAAAGGTGTGGAGAACAAGACTCCTGGATTTCCAGACTATTCTGCTGACGATGACTGGAGCTCGGAACCCGTTCTATTCAAAGGACCTATTCTTCGAGGTTGGAAGGATTCAGCATATTACTGGCGCCGCAAAGACTTCGAGGAAGGCCATCAATTCTCCACTCAACATCTTTTCACAGTTCATTTCTATGACGAGGAGAAAGAGTTGTCTCGAAAAATTTTATCGAAAAGGAAAGGTACCTTCGAGGATATTTCGAAAGATTCAAAGCGTGCTCGTACATGAGGAGGGACTAGAGATCAGGTAACAAACATCCTTTAATCAAAATGTTTCCTTTTGAAATATTGATTCTTGTCTCTGTTTGCTTCCTGAGAAAGACGTATCTTTTCATGTAGGGCAAAGCTTTTGGAGCTAGCGGTTTGAATCTAAAGGAAATATATCTTGTATTTTCTTTTACATAATTTTTCCTTTAACTTGAAGGATCATTTCTTCTTCACATAAACATTTCTTGGTAACCCAATACTTGCCTACCTCGTGCTACAAATTTTGATATGTAATCCAAAATCTAACATATATCTAAAACTTGTCCGATACCCAAAATGGTTCTTGAGGTGAGCTTGAAAATTGATTTCTAATTTTGAGTCACTCACATTTCATATTTAAGTGTCCTTAGAAGGTCCTCCCTCCCTTCGGGCTCCGTTACCGTTACATTGATTCCTACGTTAAAAACATTAGAAATGGGCTTAGACCCGGATACGTTCCTATTTCCTTCACTTGATGCTGGGCTTAAGCCTGGAGTACCAAAATGGTCAAGGCCCGGATGTCCAACATTTCTAGTTCCATATGTGTAGTTTTCCGACCATCTCAGGTTTAAGGATTGTGATGGTGAGCCAAGGGCCTCGAGGACATCCCTAACGTAGGTGAATCTGACAGGACTCAGAAAGGACTAATGGAGTGAATCAGTTGGAAGAGCTTCATGCTTATTCGGGCACTTCTTATAGAATCATACCACCCTAGTAGACTGTTATAGTACATAGACATTATGCATCGTTACACAATGCCATATTTTTTTTTATCAGTGTAAATTACTTACATAATTGCAGATGCCACTGTAATACACTGATAAAGTCGTTGGGTGATGACACCGGCGACCCGAGTTCGAAACTTGTTTACATCGGAATAGAGATTTTTCTTATTAGTCCGCGGACTATAGGTCCTAGTGACCAAAAATATGATACAAAAACTCCTTTTTTAAAAAAGTGAAACAAAAAATCCAATATCCCTAAACTGTCTAAACTACCCTTACAGTTATTTCAACCCCTGAAACCAACCAAAACACACCCCCACCATTAAATAACTAAAACGTTCATATTTCCTCATTTTCATCTCAAACCCTCTCTCTCTCTCTCTCTCTCTCTCTCTCTCTCTCTCTCCAGAAAACGTAAAAAACTGAAACCATGAAATCAGAAATCGAAAATTCGAAAACCTAAATCTCGATCTCTTGTTGTCGAAAATTGAAACCAGAAAATAGATCAGTATCTAGTCAATCTGCGTAAACAAATTTTGAAACCAAAATCTCGATCAATTTTGCACCAAATTTGACCTAATTTTTTAGGAATTTTTTGCTGAAATCAAAATCAAAAATGGTGAAACCAGCAAAGAAATCAAAGGAAAAAATAGTTGAAGATGATGTTCGTGAAACTAGAAGCACTGTGAAGAAAAAAATCGTGAAACCGTCAAGAAAAAAGGTAAAAAAAATTCTCTGATAATCAAAATTAGGTTTCATCCTGTTTATAAATGTTAGGTTTCATCCGGATTTGGTGACGAGTGATGATGAATTAGGTATAGAAGTAACTGAATTAATTTTAGGTTTCATCTGGTTCAATTTAATTTTGAGTTTGAATGACCAATTGAAGTTGTAATTTAGGGTTTCTATTTTCATTTTTGGATTTTAATTGCATGTGTAGTGTAGTAATTAGGGAAATGTTACTTACAAGATATAAACCAGTATTGGTTTCAATTGTTTTTGTTGGTTTTTATATGCGTCGTGTTTTCGTCGTCGAAACAAAATGATTGTGTCGTTGACAAAATGTTGTTGGTGATCATATATGGGTAGATTTCATTGAAACTAATGTTTATGGGACATTGTAGCTTACTTATTGTGATACTACATTTTTTAGGGGATACTGGCAAAAGTGGGAAAGGAGGCAAGAAATGAGAAGGCTCAGGTGTTTCTATACTTAATTAGGGGCATCGCTGGAAACACCATCGAATTCTACATGCCCAAGTTGCACAATAGGATGTTGAAACAAGAGGGGAAAGCTAATGGAGAACTTAAGTACCATAGCAGAGCCGTCTTTCTCAGTAAACGTGCATTTGTAAGTGTTTCTCTCTATTTTGGTTTCATACGTTTTGATACTTGAATATATAGGTTGAGAAATAAACCTGAAAAAATGTATGAAACCTTTCCGGGTTTCACTGTGAAAGGATGAAACCTGTTTGGGTTTCAGTTGATTTTGAGAGTTTTGTCATGTAAACTTTTCCGTCACCTGTCATCTTTTATTTCATTTCCTGGATTTCTTTTCCTCTTCTTCATATGTTTTCAGAGGTTGTATGCAATGGGCAGACCATGTGCTGGCGTCATTGAAAAACTTCATTGACTGAATGGATTTTAGCGTTCGATATCTCTTTGTTCCGTTGATGACAATACTAGAGGGAGGAGGTGCTTCTCACTGGACTTTGTTGGTGTTCGACGACGAGGAAGGTGTGTTCTCGCATTACAACTACCTTAAGTCTTTTGAAGGACAATTTAACAAGAGTGCCCTTTGCATGAGAGAAAGGATAGTGGAAGCATTTAAACAACACCTTGCTAGAAACAATCTTGAGGCCAGTAGTCAAGAAAATTATGATATGCTAACACCCAAGTGCAATCAGCAGAAAGGGTAAGTTCAAAACCATCACTTATTTTTTGTTTGATGAAGTTTATGTTGCTCTGTGAGTGTTAATTAGTTTAAAATATTGTGTATCAGGCAAAATTGTACTCTTCACGTATGCTATAACATGAAGAGACTCTTGAAAGGTAACCTAGGCTCTCCCGAAGAGGGCATCACACCAAAGATGGACAAAATGAGAGGAAAGCTAACATTCAAGATCATCGATGATGTAGACCTTAGGAGGGAGGGCTAGTTAGAAATCTGTGGTTGATGTCAGTTTGTGGTTCTTTGGTAGGAATTCAATGTACAAACTTTTTCTTTGTTTTGTGTTAGTAATTTATAGGTTTAAAACATTGTTCTTTGTTTATTACTTTAATGGAAAATTTTTTTGTGAGTATTATATCATAATATACTAGACTGTCGGTATTATATCATCATTTTTACAGGTGTGGAAGGATCAGATTTCTTAAAGTAGTTCATGTCAGAAAACCTGAAAAAATGACTGAAACCTATTTTGGTTTCACTGTGAATTTCACAATGAAATTGTGAAACCAAATTGGGTTTCATCCATTACATCACATGTTATTTGTGGAATGCTAAATTCAGAAAAAACTAACTGCAGAAAATAGAGTGAAACCAAACTAGGTTTCGTTGTAAAATAATGAAACCTCTTTGGGTTTCATCCATTACTTCACATGTTACTTGTGGAGTGCTTTGTTTTGAAAAGAGAAAAGAACCTGAAAAAACGACGGAAACCTTTCTGGGTTTCACGGTAAAATAACGAAACCAAAGAAGGTTTCACCCATTACATCACATGTTACTTGTGCAATGCTAAGTTTAGCGAAAAACTAACTGCAAAAATAAGAGTGAAACCAAATTGGGTTTCATTCTAAAATAATGAAACCAAATCGGGTTTCAGACAGATAAACTCCTCTGTCACCTGTTACCTCTGCTTGCATTTCCTGCATTTCATTTTCCTGTTTACAAAAGACCTGACAACCATAATATGAACAACATAAGCAGAAAAAGAACATAATCTAAACATTCAGCTTAAAGAATTACTTGTAATAACAAACATAATCTGAACATTCAGTTTAAAGAATTACTTGTAACAAATACTTGCAACTATGGACCTGACAGTCATTTGGTCGCACCGTTATAAAGTCTATTAACTAAAAATGGAACCAAACATACTGAAATAGATGTGCAGAGTGCTAGAAAGGGTTTATAAGGTAACCAAATGCAAATGTAAACTGCATAGATGCGGTGTCAGTCCTTCGATTGAAGGCAGGTCCTTTAATTGTGATTAGTCACCTCTTTGCAGAGCCGCAACACCTTTTCTTCTTTGGGGGCAATGAGCCAGTGTTTGGTATTCTCTTTCTCTTATTTGGACGACCAGCTTGTGCCTTAGCATTCCAACCAAGTACAAGTGAGGCGGGAGGAACGTTCAATGGCCTTTCATTGTTGGGACCGGAACTGATCGAGTGGGCATAAGATAGATGGTAATAGTTGCTGGTGAAGTAAGGTTCAATGCAATCATATGGACTCTCTCCCCTAGTTGTGATGCACCTAACCGCATGTGCACAAGGAAACTCGTTGATGCGCCATTTATTACAATAACAAGTCCATTGTTTCAAATCGATTGATTGAGTCAACGTGGAGATAACTTCGTAGACGAATTCTGAAGACTTGATAATGTTGTACTCTCGACCGTGAAGCTTATTGTTGTATAACTCCTGTTCCATCTTTGGACAAAGGACTTCACGGAAATAAAAAGACTTGCACACAGATCACAATGTTGAGTCTTAACACATCAACTCCATTAGATTCTTTCGGATTTCACCAATCATTACAGCAGTAGGCATTTCTCTTTGTTCACGCACCCATCCATTTTGCACATATGCTGGGCTTCAGATCAGAAAGCTTTGATTGCAAATCAACATGAAACGACAATGTAGCTTGATAATGGCATACAACGACAAGAACAGATTCCATATCTACATAAAGAAACCAATAAACAATATCAAAAGTTCAGAAACATTCACCATGCTCACAGTTCAGAACCATTCACCATTCAGTACCAAATTAAGAGTCTCACATTTATAATAACATCTACTGTTTCACAGATTTTCCAAGCAATAACATCCCGTATGGTTGGTTCTATATAGAACTCTCAACTAGGCCAACTCAGTTTCTGCTAAAGGCTTCAATTAACCTAAATAACCAATAGAATCATAAAAAAACACACAACGCCCTTAACACAGTATAAAAACTAGTTTGAAGTACTACTACTATTACTACAACAACCTCGTAATCGGATTAGTCGACGATATATCCAATTCAGTTTCGACATCAGTAATTCGAGAACTAATAACTGCTATCAAATTCTGATAAGACGAGATCCATTGTTGTTTCATTTCATTTTCCCAAAACCAAACCTAAATTTCAAATTTCAGTACATGCAAAACAAAATCAAATTCCTAAAGTCTCAATTTCGTTAAAAAACACAAAATTGAACAAAAAGAAAACTCGATTAGATCAAATTAAAGTACCTCATTGATTGTAAAAAAGCAGATCTAAATACCAGATCAGAAAATCGAAAAGAAAAGACTAACCTGGACTGATTTCATGTCTGTAACGAAGAAGAAATCTCTATTCTCCTTGTCGATAACTGTAACACCAAATCACAGAAACAAATCAAAAATCAAAAAAAAAAAAAAAAATCACAGAAATAAGAAAACCGAACTGAGAAAAGTTTAATTGTTACAGATACCGGTTTTGGAGGGTAAGATTTGATCGAATCGATCAATTAACAACGTAAATCTTCTTTGAATTTGTGCGAAAATCTTCTCTGAAATCGCAATCTCGTCTCTGTCTCTCTCTCCCTCTCTGATCTTGAATTCGATTATGTTTCTGTTTATGTCACTGGAAAAATCTCGTTGAATTCTGTGTATTACATGGGAAGGGTAGGTTGGGAAAATAAAAAGGACCTAATTTAAACTATTTGGAGTTTTTGTAACACTTTTGAATAAAATGGATTTTTTGTGTCAAAAATATTATAGGTGGATTTTTTGTATCAAAAATATGGTAACCTTGGTTTTTTAATCAATATTATGTTTTCTTATTTCTTTACCGAACTACCTGGGCTTGTAGGTAGTGGGCTTCGGTCCAACTTTTATGTAACCTTTACGATTCAAAAAAAAAATAATTACTTGCATAGTTTCATTTTTCACTCGAACTACGCTTTGCCACCCCAAGTTAGATGATATAATCGGACCCATATTTGTGGTGTGACTGAAATTTAATTATCTGGCCCCAATCCCGAAGAAGCCGGTGGTTGAGGAGAACAAAGACTTGAGAGTCGAGGCCCATTAGATTTGAGGAGATAGAAGACTTGGGAGTTGAGGTCCATTAGCTTTACCAACGCTGTCGGTGCAAAGCAATTTCCAAAAAGCAGAGGCTTCCGGAATTTGTACTCAGCAATCTGCTGCCGTGAAAGACAAATTCCAGTTGCTAATGAATGTTACTTTACATTCTAGATTTAAACTTGGCCAAGGTTCCTCTTGAGCCCAATTAGCTGTGAGTCTTTGGTCTATACCCGTTGCTGAAAATCTAGATTTTTCAAAAATTACATAAGAGAAGGTACTGCCCAGACTGTCACTCGAATTCGTAGCAAAGATTATGTGCATTGGCACTCAAGAGAGGCCAATTCAGTCGGTGGCTCATTCTCTAGCCCAATTCGCCTAATCTGGCCAAATTCTCAGGTGGTTAAAACTTGCTCTCGGTTGTAGTGCCGGTGAGTTCTAGTCTTGTCTTGTTTAACACACCTAAAGTAAAACCAGGATGACCACATCCTTTCACTGACAGCCGTACACTAAAACTATCTGACGGCTTACAAGAAAGACGTACATACATTTCATCCTCCCATTTTACATTACTACCCAACATCGGTATACACTGCGGAATCGTTTTTTTGATTCCCCCCCTCTCGATATACCGCGACAATACAGTTAGAATACAGTCATGATCCTCCTCCTCCACCACCACCACCATCTCTATAAGTTGCAGTATCAACCACTGTAAACACCATTTTTTCTGATGGACAGATTTAAATGGAGCTACCCAGAAATATAGTATGACAAGCAATGTAAATAAAAGTTAAAAGCAAAAAATGAAAGAGAAATAAGATAATCACACAAACATTTTACGTGGTTCGGCATCGAGAGTCGATGCTTTACATCCACGAAGAAGAAGATTGATGGTGATTTTATTGATATTGGGTTGTTACAGAGAGTAGGAAAACTCAATTAGAGAAGGAAAAATGAAGCTTAGAGGTCTTGACAAAAACATAGAATCTACCTCTTTGACTAAAATATTTCCCTATATTAAGGAAATATTTCTAGCTAAGTCATTGCATGCCTCTCCTTCATGCGACACATGTCTTATGTAGGATAATTACTCTTTAGCCCTTTCCTTAGTTGCAAAGATCTCTTGGAGTGCTATGGTGTATCTGGTTCCATTGTCTTAAGTTATTCCTTGCTTGGTTGCACGCCAGGTGTTGGTGCAGATGTTATACACTTATAACCACTATTAAAAGCATCAACAAGACCTCCTTCAAATCCTTCATCAATTACTTTTCATTCTTGTTCAAGAATGTTCTTAAATCTTTTTTTCACATTTCTTTCTTGAACTTGTACCATTAATTTCTTCTTCACGTTTCTTTATACTACTGGATTTCTAGATAGGGATTGATCTTAGGACAACTCTCTACAGAGTTGTTGTTTGAAAATTCAGCAGATCAATGTGCTAGAATTATAACTACGTATCCCTCATGTCTGTTCTTCTCTGAAGTTGAAGGTGAAGAAACTTTGTTTGGTGTAAATGCTATAAACACAGATAATCCGTTCAACACAATCACCTTTGTGAGAAAATTAATCGGTATCAAGAATGTTGAATTCCTACGTCAATCAGAGGAATTTAAGTGGGAGTGTAAAATTCAATTCCGGAATACCGATCCAAATGATGAGGTGAGTTTTCGTGTAAGATTTAATGGCGGAACAAAAGTATTTCCTCTCTTATTCAAGTTACTACAGAGATGTTAGTAAAGTTAAAAGAGAGCTGCAGAAGAAGATTTAGGTCATCCTGTTACCGGTGCTATTCTTAGTATGCCTTGTTTCATCACAGACTATCAGAGAATGTTATCAAAAGAAGCTGCAACAATAACAGGTTTTGACATGGTTAGACTTCTTAATGAAACCTTTGCTATCGCTATTAACTACTTGCACCAGTTTCCACCATCATCTCAATTTACGATTATCAAGTTTATGATTTTGATTGTTACTTATTTGTACCAACATTCTAGTTTTATGTACAGTAAAATTTGGAGCTAACACTGTATATGTTTTGGGATGTAAGTTTAAAACTAAAAACACATTTGTTTTAATTTTATAGTAAACAAAACAAAATTTTATTCATTCATAAATAATTGTTAATCACAGGTAGAACTAATAGTGTGATTCTGAACTTCTGTTTCATTGATCACCACACTTACATGATAGTGGGATTGGACATCTCTCAATGGTTCATGATGAATTAGTGCTTCAGCGGTGATTCTGGCTTCCATGAGTTTTTTCACAAGTGTTTTTTTCCGGATTTAGTTTCAGCTATTGTTTCCTTTATTCTGGGAGATTCACATCTCTTTGATGAGGTTCAATGTTTTTTTGGATATGTGAATATGTTGTTGGTTGGTTTTGGTTCTCACGGCACTAAGGTTAAGGTCTTGCAGAGATCAAAGCGCGCTAGGTTTATAGGGTTTGTTGGTTGCACCTTACCGGCTACATCTCGAGGTCTCGTCTGGATGATTACGGCTAAGTCCCATCTTGATTCCACAATTTGGGCACCCTTATCAACTTGGGTTATTTTTATGTAGATTACAACTCATGTCTGGAATGTCATGTCCCCCTGGTTACTGGTTACGTTTCCAATCTACAGATGTCACGGAAGATTTGGTTTGCTTCTCAACATGTTGGTTTTTGGGGGAAGTGTGGAAGAAACCGACCGCGAGTGTTACAACTTTAGTACTCTGTGCTTCATTTCTATTTTTTACACTGTTTCTACGGCCTGTTTGTGTTTCGTGTACACTTGGTTCCATGTCTATTCGTAATAAAGTGTCGACCTGTGTTTCAATTTTTTTTTTATTTTATAGAAAACACTTTCTACTTCAAACTAGATTGGTATAGCCAATTATGCCCATATAGCAAGTATGTGTTAATACAAGACTTTGTTACATGAGAAATTTAACTCGATAATATATACTCAACGGAGCTTTAGAGCACTTGTAATGATCTTTCATTGATCCCATCTACCTTCTTGGGGAGTGGTCGATCTTATCTGAACAACTATTACCCGGTATTTAGACTCTGATTGTTAATCTGATTTTTGAGGAGTATGTTGAAAAGATCAAGCCTGCAAAGAAAGTTGTTTACGTGCGTATTTTTCTAAAGATTGTATCCAATAAAGGTACTAAAATGATAATAAAAAAAAGGTAGTAAAATGCATCCAACTCAAGTTTATGTACTAAAATGTGTCTCAGTCATGAATCAATCGATATTTGTGGTGTGACTGAAAATTGTCTTTTGATAAAAGAAATCCCCACCGTAACCCAAAATATCCGATTTCATAAGAGCAGGGACCAATCCTGATAGGGCGGATACCAAGCCTAATACGCCAAGATGGCGATGCACCAATCGCGTCTGTCGAAGCAGCTGCTTTGGTACCCTGCGGGCGG
>JAJJMA010247009.1:35928-46180 GCA_023529015.1 Papaver nudicaule
GCCAAGGTCCACTTGTTATGGCGCCATGGGTCATGGCGCCACGGCCTTGGCCTCTGTGCCAAGGTCCACTTGTTGTGGCGCCATGGGTCATGGCGCCACGGCCTTGGCTCCTAGCCAAGGCTAGTCTGTTGGCTGCTATACTTCTCGTTATGATCTTGGCCTTTGGCCAGACTAAGCGAGTTCGTGGCGCTTTACGCCATGGCCTTGGCCAAGGCTGATTCTCGTGGATCAATAGTGATTTCATGGTTTGTTGTGCCATGCTATGTGGCGTTCATATCTTTGGCATCTGGCCAAGGTCGACTTTGGGCAGCCTGTGCCTTAGTCATAGTGTGAGTGCTTATGCTACAACACACTTAAAGTCATGGCATGTTTATCCATGGTATGCTAGACCATCCTGAACTTGGGATTAGGTCCGCTTAGGCCTGTTTAAGCTGGTGTATGCTTCTCAGAGAGCTCCGGACCGGCCTGGAGCTTCAATATTCCGAGGTTTGCACCAAGACTCGTGTGTTGAGTCGTATTTAAGAGGAAATCCACGAGGATGCGTCTCTGTTTAAGAGGAAATCCACGAGGATGCGTCTCTGTTGATTCTTCACCGTGTACCATTAAGTGGCCTGACTCTGGGCAGATCAATGGGTTTAGTATGTTGGTGAGATCATTAGTACTGCTCTATGATATTACCCTCCCCACCGGAGTTATAAGAGAGAGCTCATAGAGAGTTTATTTGGCTCATGGAATGGGTTGCACTCCGAGCTATGGAGATGAGCCTGAATAGGCGATTGTCTTAAATAAGACATGATTCGAGAATGTTTTTGACAATTTTGTCCCTCTCTCATTTTTCACCATCTACAATCTCTAACAGCAAAAACCAACCACACAGCTACATCTGTCAATAGCAACCCAAACTGGTTCTCAAAGTGCCAAACACTCTCACAAACAGTTGTTCTTTTGTGCTCCCCCAACTTGACAGAGTCCTTGTAGAATAACACCATGGACAGCAAGAGACTCCAACCGATCCAACTACCCAGTATAGTTGTGGAACTGAACTCTTGAACATCCGTAAAATTCTGTAAAGGTGTGATATAAGTTGGCCAACTATAACTCTTCATTGGCCAATGCACAGGATAAACTTGGCAGCACAAAATTTCACGTAGATCAAAGCACAAATATAGAAAAATCAGCCTAACCAAATTGAAGTACCTATTGGTGAAAGCTTGTGAAGTACTCCACAGTTGACCACCAGCACCACCAACACCAGTTGCAGTAATCTCCTGAAAACTCACCAAGTGAGTCTGTGAAACATCAAATGGGTCAAAATCTGGAACTGCAATCCTGTCCTGCAAACCATACTGCAACTGCCACTGATATTTGGCTTCAACAAGAGTGAGAAAAATTTCTGGTAACCTAACCAGAGAATAATCAACACACCAAGGATTTCATGCATCTGTACATCCTACCCAACCTCCACGTTTCAGTACTAGCTTATGAATATCCATCCCATAGAATGCAGTCATCAAAAACAACCACAAAATAGTCAACCACCATTGTAAGAAAAATGGAGGGGTAATTCCAGCACAAATCACCTTTAGCAACCACTGATTTTCAATCAGCAACTGACCCTCATCATCATCATGTATAGATTTTACCGCAACATTAGTGAAAAAATTTGCTAGTAACCACACCACAGAGTAAACCACACACTCCACTGCACCTCTACTCCCACCTTCCTGTCTCAGAACTAACTGAAGAACAGCATTCCCATAAAATGTATTCATAACAAACAACCACAGAAGAGGCAACCACCATTGTGTGAAAGTTGTAGTGTAAAATATAGCACAACCAACCTTCAAAATCAGCTGATTGTCAACAACCAGCTGACCTCCACTCCACCTACCATGGCTCAGAAGTAGTTGATGAACAGCATACTCATAGCATATAGTCATCAAAAACAACCACAAAAGACACCACCACCAATGCAGGAAAGCTCTTGTTCCACTAAATTTGCACAAATCACCAATTTGTAGTGTACTAGTCCATTGTGGTGCCTTCCTCAACTCACCAATAAAGAGACAGAAAGGTCTAGATGACCTTTGAATATACAACTTCTTAGAAACAAGTTACCCATCAACAACATACCAATTAACAGGAAAATAACTAAGCCAAACAATTAGTTGGTACCCAAAACCAGGAAACAGGATAAGAAGCAATTGATCATGAGAATTGAATGAAAAAATTTCACATCTGCCTCTATCAAATATGCTCCGAGAATAAACACACAAACTGGAAACACTCTCGCCAATACTAAAATCCTTCTTCAAAATAATGGATTCATCTATTTTGGTGAAGTCATTAGCAGTAATTATAGGAATTGATTTTGCTTCAACAAATTCAGAATTACAAGGTTGAGAATAATTACCCTGAATGAGATCATTATCTCTGATTAATCGTGTAGAAACCTCTCTGTATAAAACATGACTAATTCCAGGTAAATCATGTCCAATTTCATTTGTTGAAGAAGCTTTATGAATCTGAGAATTCAAAAACTCAATTGAATCTTTCTCTTCTTCTTCTGAATCATCGACATCAGCATCAACAGTAGTGAGAGATTCATCTCCTGTTTCCATATAATCTCCAACAAAAATTTGAGACAAATCATCACAAATTAGATCTGTTGGTGAAGCTTCCAAGAAACTGGAACTGAGAAACTCAATTGATGTTTCCTCATCGTTATTAACAGTATCACCAACTAATTTTGTAGAAGCAACCTCAGTTGGAACTTCGTCGTCGTCGTCTTCAAAGAGAAATTTCGGAATCGAGTCCAACACAGGTACTAATTCCTTAACCTTGTCGAAGATTATACATCTCAACCCATTTCTTCTCTGCTCTTTGTACTAATTGTGACCATTTTCGAAAACGAGACTTCCGATCTGTACAAGAAGAAACACGCCATATTTCGTACCATCTTCCGCAATTATTCAGATCTTCTTCTGCTAATCTCAGCAATTTCTTCACTGGAACTAATTTACCTCTCAATTGTACCCATTTTTCCTTTTCTGGAAAAAAATTTTCTGTAAATTCTCCCATGGATGTAGCTGAATCTGATACCAATTGTAATGGTTTGACTACCAATTACCACTTTGTAACAAGGAATTGAACTGATTAAAGGAATTAAACATAAAAATTGAAGAACTATTTGGTAAAATAAAATCAATTGAATAATAAAATGAATTACAGGAAATGAAAATAAAGATAAGCCATGGCTGAAGCCGATAGCAGAACAATATCGAAGAATATCTGGATGTTTACAAGGGATGCATTCCTCCACTTAAATACACAGTGGCAACCCTACTCCTTCTCACGCCATTTCTCACTGGACACGTGCTACACGGCCAGCCTCTAACAAACTGTCCCAGGTAATTAAACAACCCATTTGCTAACCCCCAACACAGATAATTTGATAAGGGCCACCTCGAATGATCTTCCCCTTGAGTCAGGTACATGACATCCTCCTCTGTCGGCTTTCGAAGTGGGAAAAACAATTTAGAAGTTATCCCAATCATGACACCAGCACTCAGAAGTGGATAACAATGTGTATACCGGACAAACAATATTTCACAGCTTCTACTACTCGAGCCAAATTGGGCACTCACCTTTGGTGCCCCCATCACATCTTGGGTTGGGCTATTGGCTGTAGTTCGTTACCTTTTATGCATACGGTGTTTGTTTCGTTTTTTGGTTCCGACTGCTTTTCTTTTTGGCACCTGTCTCTCACCACATTCAGCTGGTCTCATCGACATGTGGAGTTCAATTTCAGTTTTTGTGGCAGATCTTTAGCCATGTATTTGAATTAGATTTCAAGACATTATGGATGAATCTAAATTTTGTTCTAATTCAATGGGCTACTCTGCACCAAATACCATGTCATGTGACCATGCCGGTAGCAGGTTATAACCTTATATATAGGCTAAAGGTGGGAGAGCTAGATCAGCATCCCTTGAAGGCGTACTGGTTGGTTTTTACCTGGAAGATTTTCCGGAGACGGTTATGGAGCTACCTCCATTTGGAACATCAGACTTTCAAGGTGGCTTGGTGGACTCCTGTTGTTCGGATGGTTTCTAGTTACAATAGTGTGCTAGTGTATGTACATACAGTACTACGTTGATGTAGTTTCTCTTTGTGTGTTGTGTCTGTTGTTAGGTTTGCTTATGTTCAGGAGTGTGTGTTTTCTTTTGTGTTGGTCATTTGTATTATGGAGTTTACATGTATATTACCATCTTCTCATCAGCCTCTGGAGGAGATCAAAACAGAAGACGATGGTCTTCGCCTCAGCATCAGGAGTATAGCAGCGGAAATCCGCCGTGTATCACATCCATTGTTCGACATTTGCGGTGTACCAGATCCGCTTTGTCGCTCATACCTTAGACTATTCTTGTGGATAGTCATGTTTGAAAGCTCCAATGCTTTCAAAGTCTGCCTCTCTCACGGGAGAGGGCAACAGTCTTCACCACCATACTGGAAGTTACAATCAGTTACAAGAGGTTTACGTCAACTCTGCATTGACATACATTACGTCTTTGATCTCGGTCGACAATTCAAGAAGCTTCTCAAGCGGTTCGACGACAGACTCAGAATCATTGGCCCCCACAACAGTTATCTGGGACACGGTCACACCGTCACCCCACGAGTTATACTCTATTGTATTTCGAACCTTTAAATAAATAAAAGGCCTTTCCTTCAAAAAAAATAAGAGTAGATTCGTATTCTAAAAAAATTCCCAGGGAGAAGGAAAAAGTGATTATGGGCGACTCTATTTTGGACTACTAGAGAGGTCACTCAATTTTTTTGGAGGGGCCAAATGATGGTTCTATGGAAAATAGTATGAGCCCACCTTTCTAATCTGTTTATTCCAAGACGTGTAGTGATTTCCTTAGAATTGTAATGAGATTAAAAATTTACACTAAAATGCATAAGCTAAAAAAACTACAAACAGGAGGATTAAATGTTTTGGAGAGGTATTATTTAGAGTAAATCAGGAAAAATTTTAGTCTCCTCGTCTAAAATGGTACAAAGGGAGTATTAAATTGAGAAAACTCTAAATTTTGCAACTGAAATAATGTGTGGTTGTAACTGTGCACCATACAACCATTTCCCTGCAAAGCACAGATTGACAGATAAGTAAGAGGGAATGTTGCAAATCTTATTTTCGTGGATTCTGAATTAGCCAACACTGCTAATGGGGGGACCAATCCCGTCCCCCCCCCCCCCCTAATTCCATGCCTAAATTTTTTTTGTCCTATATGTAACAGTTGTCCCCCCTGGAATTAAGCCCCCCATTAGCAATGTTGGAATTAGTTGCATGTTCTGTACTTGCAAGTCATAAATCACAAGTGGACCGTGATGCTCTCCGGTGCGTATGCGCCTGGTCAAGATCTCCTTTATATTTGGGCTATTTAACGTTTGGTATCCGGGAAAAGACCAACACATAGCGTTGGTACCCATCATTCAAAAAATTAAGATTTGGTACCTGAAATTGATGTTGACCAGTTAGTCAAACCGTTGACCTAACATCCAGTTAGTTAAATATTAATAATAAATAATAATTAGTTCACGCCGTTAAATGACCGTTAGCACGTGACTTTGAGAAAAATCATGTGACCCAATCAATCAAATCTGATGGTTGATAACAACTTCATCCGACGGTCAATAACAGTTACATTCAAAAATGTGATACTCTCGACTGTACAAAAACAGCTCTCCCAGCTGAACATTTTTAGAAAACCAAACTAGAAAAAACACACCTGCACATCACATTTTCAGACACAAGAAACTCAAAACAACACAACTGGATGCATTGATTCATTCATAACTGAGTTTAATACAACGTGTCCTCCTTCATTCATAACTGAGTTCATTTCTGCATTCATTCAAAAAATGAAAATAACTTAAAACAACCACAATAGCGTTCATTCATTCATAACTGGTAAACTACATCCTAACTGATTGTGTTGTTCTGCTGCAGTTTGTGGTTGCAATAGCGTGGGTTCTGCTACAGTTTGATGTTGCAATACTGGTTGTGCTGCAGTTTGTTGTCGCAAGACTGGCTATGGATCAACCTGCACATGTACATAGTCAAACATCAAATACAATAACATACCCTTACATTTCAGTTATTCTATCTTCTTACATTTTTCTAGAATCATACTGAATGTGAGATACACAGATCAAGCATGCCAACAAATTAAGGGGTGTTGATGATTAGAAGATTTAAAAGAAACAGATTGATGGGTTTGTGCTGACTATGGATATTGGGAAGAGAGAAGGTTTACGAAGGTTAAGAGGTCGTTTTGTGATATTCAAATTTGATTGATCTTAAGTTGATTGCTAATTTGGTTAAGTTCACAAACTGATAGAAACCAAGGAAAGGAACTTCAAGACACGGTATAGGGAAAGGTAAAATTTATTCACTCACTCAGCTGAATCGCATCAGGTAAGTGCTGGATAGAGAAACGCATCCCCTCTCTGGAGACTGGAGACCCATAGAGAACAAATTAGCTTAACTGATCTAATGTATTAGCTTAACCGATCTAATGGAGTATTTTTTTAGATGTCATTATTTTTCCCTTAATGTATTAAACATTTACCAGATTTACAAATGAAATTGAACTATCTAGGCGCCCATTGTAGCACCGGGTCTTCTAGTACCATTATAACTGGTTGTGCATTAACTAAACACGCATAATACTTTCAGTTATACAAAGAAATATTACCTGATGTCTTGGTGGTATAAAAATAGGCCCGATACTCCTTCTTGGTAGATTTACAGTGTCACCTTCTTGAAAAATATCAAACCAAAAATTCTACCATTTCTCCTATATAAAAACAATATTCAACAAATTTCAATCAACACAATAGCAATATACAATACGAACATACATCGAGTCTAGCAAACAAAAAAAAACCAATTTTTAACCAAGTGAATAAAAACCCTAATTTTAACTCTATTGAAAATAAATTAAACTCAATCAAACAGCAGAACCCTATACAGGAAAAACAATTACCAATCAAAACGCAATAGAATTAGGGATGGGCGTGGGGAGGGTATGGGGCGGGTATGCCAAAATCCACCCCCGCCCCGTTCTAAAAAAAATTACCCATACCCTACCCATTACCCACATAAAGTGGGGCGGGGCGGGTATAAATAATATCCATATGGGGCGGGTTATCCATTGGTTACCCATAACATTATGTGAAGATATAACATGACAATTAAAAATGAAACCTTATCCCCCTCAAAAAAAAAAAAATGAAACCTTATCAATCAAAATTCAAAAATATGATGATCCAACCATAAAAAATAACCTAAAATAATGCATATTAAGATCTTATAAAATAGTTCATCTAAAACAAACAAATAAATAAACTAAGTGGTTCAAACATAATTTTAATTATTTTGACTAGTAGTATTGTATTAAGAGTCTTCCTCCATGTTAAGGATCTCCTCATCTTCTTCAATTATTTTCCAAAAAGTTAAACATAATTTTCATAAAGATACCTTATACCTTGTGTAATGAAAACCCTAAATAAACAATAAAAACACTCAATGAAAACTATGCTTATTCTTTTTATAGCATAAAAAATCTAAAACCCTAAGGTATTATAAGTATGGGGCGGGTACGGGGCGGGGACTTTGATTTCCATACCCGCCCCATCCCCACTTTCTAATTTCGGGTAATCCCCATACCCATATCCATCCCCATTTGTGCGGGTAATACCCTATCCAATTGGGGCGGATAACCACGGGTATCCAAACCCATGGGGCAAACGCCCATCCCTAAATAGAATAATTACTTACTCGAGTTAGTGCTCCGAAACCCTAATTTTTATCTTCAATTTTCACCTGATTTCTCGTCGATTTAATGTAGTTTATCTTCAATAACACAAAACCTAAGTTGTTTGATGACCGGATCTAACTAAATCGTAGATCTTTTCACGAAAAATCCGTAGAAAATCGATTAATGCTCAAACCCTAGTTCTTCGTCTCTCTCTGTTTGTGTGTGCGATTTCAGGAAATGAGAAAAAAATGGAACCGACACATATTTAGCTATTAACCCTTTAGGGCACCCGTGTGATTAGTCAGTGCGTGTCAAAACAGAAGTTAGGACTAGGTTAGTTATTGTTAGAAAAGTTAGGGTTATTAGGTAATATTACACTTTCGGTTATGTAAGAGTTGAAAAAGTTAGATCAACGGTTAGACTAACTGGTCAGCGTCACATCCAGATACCAAATCTTAATTTTTTGAATATTGGGTACCAACGCTATGTGTTGGTCGTTTCCCAGGTACCAAACGTTAAATCGCCCTTTATATTTTTGTGATCACAATATGAAAAGGTATTAAAGTATACTAGCTAGGCAATAATTTAACTTAAGTCCACTCCTTCGTATTAATTAATACGGATGGTGATTATGATCACATGCATAGTGATTAATGAACTGATTACTCCCTCCGTTTCAAGAAGATAGGCACATTTGACTTTGACCAAAAATTAAAAAACTTAATAAAATTAATATTGTAATTATTTTTGTCATTTATTTCTTATTAACCCATAGCACTTGTCAACAATAAACCAATCATAAAGAAAAAACGATAAAAAAAACTCTAATGGTTAGTTCATTAGAAACCTTAACTTTCGAAAAAAAGTCAAACGTGCCTATCTTTTTGAAACGGAGGGAGTATATAATACTGATAGCTCCAATTTGATAGGATGCGACGTGGTGAGACAAATTCATAAGAGAGAAACCAAGTATTTTTTTGATTGAAAGAGAAACCAAGTATATTTTTCAAAGTATACTCTATATATCCTTTGAATATACTAGTACCTGGAATTGATAAGTGATCACATGGGCTCAACGAAGTCATTACTGTAGTCTGTACTGATACTTGATTATTGAATGGGATTAACGATAATGCCTGTCCTTGCAAATCGATAGTGACGACACATGAAATAAGGACAACGACTTCACTATATATATAAGTACAACATAGCAAAGCATGTATCAGAAACAGTACAACAAACATAGTTGTAAAACGATAAATTTAGAAACAACACCAGATGGAGGGTAAGAAGGTTACCAATTTGTTCTTTGTGTTGATTTTATCTTTTCCCTCGTTCTAATTTCGGTTCATTCATGTAAGAGTGCCGACGAAAACTGTTCTCAATTTCCAGCCACTATGAATTGTTGTGAAAATTATAGCTGCACCGGTTGGTTCTATCCCACATGCACACGTACATGTTACAATCTGGGTGAAAGTTGTGGAGCTCTACACTCTTGTTGTCCTGGAACGCACTGCACCTCTAACTGGTTCTCTGGGACCTGCATATCCAACTATTCGTATCGACATTTATGGTATCTGCGGGATGGGGATGAATTTGCTTATGTATTTTACTACTTGTCTAATAAGATCACTGAGATGTTGTACCTCGATGTGCCAGAACTAGCTAGGTAGAGTCAAGTGAGACAACTCTGCTAGTACTGGATCCATCAATGCTCGTTGTAATACCCTGACCCAAATTTGACTGCATACATGTGTGGTGTGATCGTGTATGAGTCCATTTTGTTTGTGTGTGAACTATACCTTGCTTGTTACGCATGACTTATGCATGTTACATGTGATTAATGCCTTGTTTACTCATTATAGCTAAGTATAGGGAGTTGCCTTAGCTGTGAAGGTTAACCAGGAAAGGTACAAGCAGGATAGGAGGCACATTGGTATGGCTAGCCATGACACTTAGGCTAGACGAGGTTGAGGTAAGTTGTATGCCTGATTTGTTTCAAGCACGTATGTGGTTATGATAGAGTCTTGATTAAGGTAGGAAACCTGAGACTCGAATAAGAAGAGCCTTGATAACCATTGCATTGTCATAGGTTTGACATGTCACATAGTCATTGGTTATGAGAGACTGAGTATATGGAAACTCTATTGCTTTGCGTACAAGAATACATAATCCTTAGTTGATGAAACTAGACGTAAGATAACAGTATATAAAGAGAACTAGAGGTTGAGTTTAGGGTTGCCGCAAGAAGGAGAGCTAGAACCCTTGAGAACAGAACTTGGAGCTAGAGCTGATAGAGGTCTCTGGTGTATCATACCTTGATTGTTGCTGTGATTACTTGCTGGTTGAGGTAGGCGCAACACAAACCCAAAACTGTTTTGATTAAGTTATTGTTTTACAAACTTCATATCTCTATCATGTTT
>JAJJMA010247020.1:0-11162 GCA_023529015.1 Papaver nudicaule
TCAGCAGAGGAGTGGCACCATTGAACAAGAAGTTGATGAACCTGCACTCCATTCCTGGTGATATCTCTGGTGCCAAGTAGCTGAATGGGTTGCACCACAATTTGCCCTTCATGATCAGTAAGTGGCTGTATTGGGGAGGGAGTGTGTGTTGATCCAATATGCTGCTTCAGCTGAGAGACATGAAACACATTGTGGATCCTGGAAGCTTCAGGTAGAGCTAGTTTGTAAGCTTGAGTACCAACTCTCTGAATGACATGGAAAGGTCCATAGTACTTAGCTGCAAGCTTGGTGTTTCTCCTTAGTGCCACTGAATTCTGTCTGTAGGGTTGAAGTTTGAGATATACCAGATCACCCACTTCAAAACTTCTGTCAGACCTTTTTCTGTCAGCAAAGAACTTCATTCTGGCTTGAGATTGAGTGAGACATTCCTTCAAGATGTTGAGCATACCATCTCTTTGTTTCAAATACTCTTCCACTGAAGCCATAGAAGTAATAGCATGAGAAGGAAAAGCCAAGTGAGGAGCTTCATACCCATACAGTGCTTTGAATGGTGACATTTTAATGCTGGAATGGAAGCTGGAATTGTACCACCATTCTGCCAAAGCTAACCAGCTGCTCCACTTCTTGGGTTGATGTCCTGTCATGCATCTACGATAGCTTTCTAAAAAAGCATTTACTCTCTCAGTTTGGCCATCTGACTGAGGATGATAAGCAGTACTCATGCTCAAGTTAGTAACCAAAATTCTGAACAGGTCTTGCCAAAAATTGCTGGTGAAGACTTTGTCTCTGTCTGATACAATGGATTCAGGCAATCCATGGAGTCGAAAAATATTGTTGAGAAACAATTTAGCTACACCAGCAGCAGTATAAGGATGTTGCAGAGCCACAAAATGTGCATACTTGGTAAATCTATCCACCACAACCAAAATGATGGACTTCTTCTCACTGATGGGAAATCCTTCAATGAAATCCATACTGATGTGTTGCCAAGCTTGTTGTGGAATAGGCAAAGGAACCAAAAGTCCACCAGGGTAAGTATGTTCCCCTTTATTCCTTTGACAAACATCACAAGTAGTCACTAACTGCAAGATATCTTTCTTCATTCCAGACCAAAAGAAATGTGCCTTGGCTCTGCTATATGTAGCTTGAATACCAGAGTGTCCACCCACAGCTGATGAATGAATAGAAGAAAGAATATTGGCTCTCACCTCCTTGTTACAGCCCACATACAATCTGCTTTTATACCTCAAGATTTCCTCTTTGTAAGTGTAATGTTGAAGAGAGTCAGGCTTCACTATGAGCTGCGCAACCAGTTGTTGAACTTTGTCATCATCAACATAGCTGAGGAGGATATCCTGCACCCAGTTTGGCTTAGAAATAGCTAAGGCATGAAGAGAAATAGAGGGTGATGGTCTTCTAGATAGTGCATCTGCCACCTTGTTTTCTGCACCCTTTTTGTACTGAATTTCATAATCATATACCAATAGCTTGACTAACCATTTCTGCTGCAACACAGTAGGAATCTTCTGCTCCAAAAAGAACTTAATGCTTTGAGTCTGTCTTAATAATAAAATGGTGACCCAACAGATAATGTCTCCATTTAGTGACAGCAGAAACAATTGCAAATAGTTCCTTTTCATAAGTTGACATGCCTAAGGCTTTAGGACCCAAAGCTTTGCTGAAATAAGCAATTGGCCTACCTTCTTGCATGAGCACAGCTCCAATTCCTGAATCACAAGCATCAGTCTCCAGTGTAAAGGATTTGGAGAAATCAGGTAAAGCTAAAACTGGTGTAGTTGACATGGCTTGTTTAAGCTTCTGAAAAGCTAGTTCAGCTGCATCACTCCACTGAAAAGAGTTCTTCTTAAGTAACTCAGTGAGAGGTTTGCTGATGTTAGCATAATTCTTCACAAATTTCCTATAGTAACCAGTTAAGCCAAGAAATCCTCTGAGATCTTTCACAGTGGTTGGTGTTGGCCATTCAACCATAGTGGCTATCTTAGCTGGATCAGCAACTACACCTGCAGCAGTGATGATATGGCCTAAATATTCTAGCTCCTGTTGAGCAAAACAACACTTAGAAAGCTTGGCATAAAGTTGGTATTGCCTAAGCAGAGAAAGGGTAATCTCCAAGTGTTTGTGATGGTCTTCCAATGTTGAGCTGTAGACCAATATATCATCAAAGAAAACCAATATGAACTTCCTCAAATAATCATGAAAAACATCATTCATAAGTGCCTGAAATGTTGCTGGAGCATTGGTTAAACCAAATGGCATCACCTTGAACTCATAATGGCCTTCATGAGTTTGAAAGCTGTCTTATGGATATCATCTTGCTTCACTCTAATTTGATGGTAGCCAGACCTGAGATCAATCTTAGTGAAGTATTTAGCTCCCTGTAGTTCATCTAGCAGCTCATCAATAATGGGAATAGGAAACTTGTCTTTAACTGTAATAGCATTTAACTTCCTATAATCCACACAAAATCTCCAGGAATTGTCCTTCTTTTTCACCAAAAGTATTGGTGCAGCAAATGGACTATGGCTAGGCTGAATAACACCATTCTGCAACATTTCTTTGACTAACTGCTCAATAACTCCCTTCTGTACATATGGGCATTTATAAGGCCTTTGGTTTGTTGGCTGTGAATTGGGTTTGAGGGGTATTGAGTGATCAAGGTTTCGTTGGGGAGGCAGTTGAGTTGGTTCAGTAAAAACATCTTCAAAAGATGATAATATGGCTGAAATGCCAAGAGAAGGTGGAGGTGGGGAGGTGGTGGTATTTATGTAGAAAAGATGAGCAATAATCCCATGACTGTGTTTTGACACATAGTCTTGTATGTTCTTGTCACTCATCTCTTGCAGTGGTGTGTCAGTTTTGGCTCCTGTGAGAGTGATTTTCTTCCCTTTGTGCTTGAAGGAAATGCTCAGCTTCATCAAGTTGAATAAGATATCTCCCAATCCTCTCAACCAGTCAGCTCCAAGTACCATGTCACAGCCACCTAGAGGCAATAATCTCACTTCACTACTGAATTCATGACCCTGCATTGACCACTTCAAGGGAGAACAGATGCCTGAACTCATAGTCTTCTCCCCATTAGCCACTGTGACCAAAAATTTAGCAGTAGGTGTGATGGTACAGCCCAATGACCTTGCTAAGTCACAATCCACAAAACTATGGGTACTGCCTGTATCAATAAGAATGGATATGGCCTTCTTTTTGATGAAACCAGGAATCCTTATGGTTTCACCAGTCACACTGCCAATCAGAGCATTCAATGAGATCTCCATGTCTGAATCAAGTGGGGAATCAGTTACCACTTCTTGCTCTTCTTCTTCTTCTGTTTCAGTACTACTCTCACCTGCACTTTCACACACAATGTGATATAGAGTTTTCTTCTTGCAGTGCAAGTTGTGGTCTGGCTTGAAAACTTCATCACAGTTGAACCATAGACCCTTAGCCTTTTTCTCACTATACTGCTCAGGGGTCAAATTCCTAACAGTGGAATTTGGAAATGGTCTTTGTGAGTTATTATTGTATTTGGTATTGATAGGTGGTGGTTTTGGAGAAAAATTATTGTTGTAGGGTGGTGGTTTTGGTGAAGTATATGAGGGACTAGTAGGAAAAGGTTTAGGTGATGAGTGTGAGTTGTTGTAAGTTTTTGGTGTAGGTCTAAGAACCTTTTGCTGCATAGCTAGGCTTAGCTCTTGAGATCTAGCAAGGGAAAAAGCATACATAAGAGTTGAGGGGTTAAACATCAGCACAGTTTGTTGTATCTCTTCCTTTAAACCACCAATGAAACTCATGATGAAGTACTCTTCAGTGAGAGTTTTGTACTTAGTAAGCAGTAAGGCCTTCAGGTACTCAAATCGCTCAAAGTATTCCTCCACAGAAGAGGTTTGAACCAATTTGTTAAATCTTCCAACAATATTCTCATTAGCAGGGTTCTCAAAACGCAAACATAAGTTATCAGACAAGTCAATCCAGGTAAGTCTATTTCTATTCATCTTAAAATTCAGAAACCAACTACTAGCCTTACCCTCTAAATGAATAACATCCATATTGACCTTGTGAGCTTCATCCACCTTGTTGAGCATGAAGTACAGGTCACACTTCTGAATCCATTCTCTAGGATTCTCACCAGAAAACCTTGGAAAATCCATCTTAGGAACTCTAGGAACTAATTCCTTCCCACCAGCAGAAGAATCCAGAGGAAAAGTACCTCTTCTGATGAAATTTCCTTCAGAACCAACAGATCCGAAGGTCAACCCACTAGCATCTTCCTTGTTCTTCAATCCCATAGCTTCCAGTATAGACTGCAGTGTTTTTTTGTTCTCAGCTTGAGCATCTTCAACAGTTTTCGTCAGATCGGTTATCTTTGTATCTAACTCAGTATGTTTCGTCTCCACAGAGGTTTTCAGCTCCTCTACATCCGTACTAAGCTTCGACATCGAACTCTCAAGGTTAGTGATCTGAACCTCCTGATTTTTCAGTTTATCCTCCATCTGTTTAGAAACAGCAGCGTTGCTTGCAGTTGTACCACCCATGATTTCTCAGGACAAAACTGCTCTGATGCCAAATGTTATGTTCTCACATAACAATTCAACAATCAGTGAGAGTAACCTCTTGAATCACAAGGATTCAAGCCTAATTTCTAAGCTACAAGAGCAAAGAACCCCAATTGAAAGAACAAATGTTCTCTGTAATTTTGATAAATCTCGAAATTGACATCTCAGTCCCAACAACAAACGCAAATAAATACTCTAACAGATTTTACCCTGAGCCATCCGAGAGCCGACAAGTGGCACAGATCTAAGCTCGACCAACTAACCATCCTACGGTTAAAGAAATAAAAGGAAAAACAGAAAATGATAAGTACATCCACTGTCCCACTATCAGCACTCCAAAAGGGGTAGCCCGCCAACAAGAGGAAGTTACAGTTCATGTCATGCTAGGTACATGACAATTTCACCGAAGTTGTTTCACACCAAGAGCGAGGATATTTACTTGGTAATAAACCCCTCGAGATATCGATCAAGGTTTCAAAACCAAAACTCCCGAAAGAGCAACCTTGTCGTCCCAGTTGGAATCAAGTAAATAGCTGGAGCAAGTACAATATGATATGAACGTGAAGAACATTGTACCTGCAAGAACAATCCAATAACAACAATCTTGATTCCACTCAATATCTATAGTTTAGGCACACAAACCGAAAGCGGCTTGCTGAGAAATCCAGGTTAATAGATAAAGAGTATGTTCTAATCACACCGATCTTGAGTAGCCTTATTGCATAAGAAAAAGACCATAGAATAAACAAGATCGCAAGGTTTGATAGACGTGATAAAACAGAACATAAGTACAATACAAAAAAGACTAGTAAACATAAACTAGTTTCCCGTAAGAGGTACTTCTAGGCTTCTCGATCCCCAAGAGAAGACTTGCACTAATCCAGACCGAAAGCAAAAGCTTAAAGGTAACTGAAAAAAAAAGTGAAATAAACACAAGCTTACAATTCCGAAGAAGAGCTTGGTAGAGGGACAAAGCTTTCGGGAGAGATACCACTCCTATTTATATTAACTAAGGCTTAGCTTTGAAATGAGGCTAACTTAATTTTTCGGAAATTCATGAAAGCACATTTCCATATATGTTCCGAAATACCTCACTTAGACTCATAGCATTTAATGAGATCTAATACTCTAGCATTTTACATTAAAGAAAAATATATCTCATAAATGAAAAATATATTTCATAAATGTTTGACCAAGAGAAATCAAAGCAAATAATACTCATAAGGTATATTTGGATATTTCATTTAATTCAAAATATGGTGCGTACCAAATATGCTCCCTGGGATAGAGCTCAATTCGAAAACGTGTCATATTTTTTTGAAAATCTCCTTAAGTCATTATTACTTCCAAATGTCATCATCAACTTTGATAATGTCGACATCACTTCCTAGGCTTTGCTGGACGGGCCAGAACGATCCTAGGTGGAAGTGGGATCTGGTCCAACGTGGCTCAACGTTCCGCATAAACGTATCATAGCAGACGAGGACCAGCCTTGTGTGTTAAGATTAAGTGAACACGTAGGTTCAATGGACACTCTGAATCATACAAAAAGATATACCAATAAAGTATGGTGCATGATTCATCGAGTAAGAGCAAAATGTTGAATCTCAGAATTCTCGATTCCAATATAGATGATCACTTTAATGATATCCAAGAATTCAAATTAAAACATCATATGATAAATCAAATGAATATTTGATCAAGTAGTATATCCATACGAAGATCTAAACACGTACAATATTGATCAGAAATCATGTGTCTTACTAACTAGAGCGATGAACCATATTTCTGACTATGATTCAAGCCAACTTAGTTGTACATTGAAGATGAACGAATTCAAACTTCAAACTGAGAATATCAAACTCATTAATTCGTTGAAGCACAAATAAAAATGGTAGAGTTTGAACTTCGAAAATACGCATTCTGAGACAACCATTTTTAGGTTTCGAAATCTACATACTGTTTGGCAGAAACCAAATTAAGGTTTCAGATCCTAAAGTTCATATATGACCAGAACCGAATTAATTTTCCCAAATCAAGTTTCCATATAGCGAAACCAAAGTAAGGTTTCGAACTTTAGATTTTGTTTTAACAAAACCTTGGTTAAGGTTTCAAAACAAAAAACACATATTAGTCTCGTACAAATGTTTGGTGTCGAACTTGAGAGTTCGTGTGGTCAAGTGACGTTTCAGCATCACACCTTTTTGTCCTTGATGCACATGTTATATTTCCCAGTTCACATAAACCTTTAGGAACCCCAGGGTCTTTTCGACCTTTTAGAACTCACATGGTCAAGACACATTGGTCTCGATTCTCAAGTCACTGTTAGCCAGCAAACATCATTTCGAACTCATGTTCTCCCATTGGTCGCATTTTAAGTTTTGGACCGAATAGCTTATGGATGTGAAAACCAGATTATGGTTTCGAAATCAAAGTTTAGTTTTACCAAAACCTACATTGAGGTTTCGAACTCTGAAAGTCCATAAGATGAGATAACAAGAATATGGTTTCGAAATCTAAAAGTGTGATATGGCATACAAGATGTTCATATATAAATAATCAAATAAGTGATCCAGAACTTCAGTAATCAGAATCAAACCATGACGTAGTATTCGAACTCAGACCAACAGTATATCGAGTCTACACAACATAAGTCACGATCTCTTTTACATTTAGCTCATACAAGTACGCGCTAATCAATCCGACGGAGTCAGACTAGGTAAGTCGAGACACAACACTGTGATAGAATAAATCTCGTAATACCACCGAGACAACATCACAACTGTTATATCTAACTCGAAGGTTTTGGGAAAAACCTTATATTACTTAGAAACGGATAAGAAAAGAAAGCTCTAAGCAATATGGAATCACTACACGAATTCGGCTTTTTAGCAACGACAAACGAATGTTGCAAAAAATAAAAGCAATGCTCAATGGCGTTGGCGTAGCGCCGTTATTATTACCGTTGTAATAATTTCAGCAACGATTGCTTCGTTGGTGTAATTGTAATTGCAGCAACACACACATCTGTTGCAATAATTATCGCAACGGATCAAGGATACCACCATGACATGCCGCGTGGCAGCCTGCTGTAACGGCCTACCCGTTACAATGTGCAGTAACTGATAAAAAACTGTTAACTGTAACAGAATATCCAACAATATATTTTGCACAAATAACGGTTTATCTGTTTGCCAGCTGGCAGTTTTATAACTGTTTTGGAATGGACAACATTGTTATGTTTGCGTAACTGATACCCAACTGTTAAGAGTAACGGAATATACTAACAGATTCTGCGGATCAACGGTTGTGCGCATGCCACCTGTCCGCTAAGAGCAAGCACTATGGTTCATAGATTATAGCGAAATTCCTAGAATATAGAGATGGGCAACCATTATGGTGCTAAATTTCTTTATAATCTATGGAATCCATCCATATCTCTATTGCCTGCTACACAGAGGGATATGGAAGCGAGGCGGAAATCGAGTATCCGCAGGGCGGAAACAAAGTTTCCGCATTTTACTTTCCGCAGCTTCTCAGTTTCCGCCCTACACCTTGGCGGAAACCCAGTTCCGGTCCCACAAATATGACCGTTTGACCTTTTTTTTCTTCATACCCCCTCTACACCCACTAGTGGATTTTGGTCGTTTTACGACCCTGGGCTGTGACCCCCATTAATGGTGGTTAGTCCTTCAACCATCAAAGAGGGTGGTTTCACTAGAAATAAGTAAGACCGAATTAGTAAAAAAGAAAGATTAATGTTATTGGGAAAGCTAAAATAGATTTGGGGAATGCTGACTTTTAGTCAGGAAAGTTTGACTTGGGGGCAAACATAAAAACGAAAAAAACAAACACTATCATATTCGGTGATCTCATCTCTTCTAATCTCTTCTTCCACCACCACTTTATCTTTTCAACATTCTATCTTTCAATTTTCGCTTATTTCTCTCTCACTTTTCACTAATCACTTCTGTTCCATTAACTTCTTTTATATTTCTAGATTCTTCATTACATTGTTAAGTCTATGTATTTTAAGTTATAGCTGGGTTGAAATCTTTCTGGTTTGAAAGATTAATAGCTAGGTTAATAATTGTTGATGATCTTAGATAACTGTATGAGGAACATACACTAGTAAGAAGAAACAAAGTCATCGTTTCCATTTACAGATTATGTGTACAAACCAAAGACTCTCGCATTGCTATTATTGTTGGGGGAGTTCATAAGATTTTTTGGCTTGGTGTATAATTGTATATCAATGATGATAACATTTAAAAAACTAATTTCAACCTAATTAATCATAATCACTAATCAGTGATATCGGAAAAGACTAGGAAGCTAAAGTACATTACATTCACGGAGAAACGAACCTATTTTGGTTTTGAAGGTTCGATCTATTCATGAGAGGAGGAGCAATAGCAGACAGTAGCAGCAATTTATGTCCATTACGTGTTTGACGAACGGTCTACACATATTAGATGATTTTATGTTTGCACCCAAATTAATCCTAGGTCAGTCATTATTGACCAAAAGTCAGCTTTCCCCAATCCATATCGGCTTTCCCAATAACAAAAAAAACCATCGGATAAACATGCTATTTTCCATGGTAGATCTTAGCCGTCCATCTACATTATAGATACCCAAGAAACTTCTAGCCTAACCATAATCACAATCACAGAAACATAAAATATACTACCTCTGTTCCAGTTTAGATGTCATAATTGGGTTTTCATATAGTCGTCATAAACTCGCTAAATTTGATGTTTTTCCACAAAATTTTCAACAACACCCTAGTAGTTTATATTCTATGTTATGTTTCCAAACTAAAATGCAAAGATTTTGTCAAAAAATTTGTAGAAAAACATCAATTTTAGTAAGTATAAGGCGACTATATCAAAACCCTAATATGGCATCTAAACTGGAACGGAGGGAGTATCTTCTTCTCTTCTTCTCCGCTCAATCCAGCACCACCATTCACCCACACCACGCGAAAATATCTCTTCTTCTCCGCTCATTTTCCTTCTTTCTCACCTCTTTCACAACCACAATCGATCTGTATTTGGGTCGATTTTTTTTGCTCTCGACCTCAATCCTCTTCTGCCCTTTCCTGTGAAATCATGAACCCACCTCCTTTGATCTATGTTTGTAAGTCTTTCTTTAGAATTTTATGATTTTTAGCTTTGATTAGAATTTCATACTGATTTGAAATTCTTAGGGTTTATTTTTGGGGATATTATGAATTATTTTAATTGTTTTGGAAATCTGGCCTGGGTTTAACTGTTATTATGTACTGATCTTTAATTGTGGTCAAAATTTTATTTTGAATTTTATGTTTTTAGGGTTTGTTTGTTTTTGGGATAATTTTTTTGGAAATGTTGGTTTCTTTGTTGTAGGGATTGGGTTCATACTCTAATAGTAATAACAAGACTGAGAAGGAGATTAAAGAGATGGCCAAGAAGGTCAATGATTTATGTGGTATGTTCTTCTTTTTACTGTTTTGCCCTAATTATGTTCATCAACTAGGTTGGAAAAATCTGAACGTGTTGTTATTCTTTATGCCGTCAAACCTTTTTGGGAGTCTAATTGATGAAATTATGTGAGTGTTCATAGAGATGATGGTTGAAGAAATGATTTTTATTTGATTACAGGGATTAAGGAGTCAGACACGGGTTTAGCTGCCTTGAGTCAATGGGATCTTGTTTCTGATAAGCAAATGATGCAGGAAGAGCAACCACTCCAGGTATATGTGATTGAATTTATGTGTATATTCTTTTTAGTAAACCCAACGTACTAGGTATTGATTGTTTGTTCTGGATTATAGGTTGCTAGATGCACAAAGATTATCAATGCAAATACGGAAGATGCCAAGTATGTCATTATGTCAGCAGATTGCCAAGGTATGTTTATATGTTATTTGTTTTTTTATCGTTGTTGTTGATACTGGCGTTTTGTTATGATATTGATGAGAGAGTTGGATCATGTTAAGGAGATGAGAGAGTTGGATCATGTTTGATACTAACCTTGAATTTCAGTCTGGGTTTGGTGTAATTATTAGTTTAAAATGTTGGAGCTCATTGCCTTTTTTTTGTGTTTAAGATGCTTGATTTGTGAATACGAGGGTTTGATTAGGATTTTATGTTTGTAGTTGGTAAAATCCCCATATTAGAGATTTTACCAATACACCCAATAATAATATATGAGAAACACATAAACACAAGGTTTTATTAATGATATGTAGTAATTACATGGATTTCCATGAGAACTTAAGTGTTCTTCATATTCTTGAGTAGAGGAGAAGTAGAGAAGATGGAGGTAGAGGGAGAAAGTAGTAGAGACCATCCCCTTATTCTAGGGTTACATAGCTATTTATATGAGACCTGTTTGACGAATTTACAATACTACCCTCAAAGGGAATCCTATGCTAGAGTTCTTCTATGGTGTATCCTCTCCTAGGGAAGCTAAGTTACACCGGCCTTGGCTTGGCGCCACATAGCGGGTACACTTCAACATCCAATAATCATGTGTCTTCCCCGCCAACAAGCATGGACGACGACCTCAATCTCCATTCTTTGAACTTCAGCGGCTAGTCTTCTACTG
>JAJJMA010247055.1:0-10970 GCA_023529015.1 Papaver nudicaule
TTCTTATAGGATGATGACACGTGGATCACCCGAATTATGCCCCCACACCCGAGATGAAGCCGATGCTAAAGATGGTGATGCTTCGATTTGCTGATAAAACGTTGGTGAGAAAGAAGACGAGCTCTGATCTCTTATAAGTAATAGATCCCAAACCATATCTTCACAAACCGGCAAGATCCAACATACAAACCAGAAAAAAATAACAAAAACCAACCCGGAATTTAAATCTAAAAAGCCAATAAATACTACCAGAGGTTGATTGATTATAACTGAGAAACATGGCTGCTCAAATCTGAGGGGCATATCTGAGCAGGAGGCGGCAAAGAAGGATCGGGTTTTCGTCTGAAGAGAAAGGAGAGTGAGGAGAGAGAAAAAGGCAAAAGTCATTGGCTATAATACAACCCCAACTTTTGATAGGCTGAAGAATACTATAGTGATAGGTATCTGAGTTTTAATGTACGTATGTGTCCAGGAGGTGCTTAAAAAGCGGCCTAAAATTTTGATAGGTATCTTAAACAACCCTTATTGCGGAATAACATCTCACCAATGTAGTTCACCACAACGATTATTAAATTGGGTTGTCATATCAAGCATACTAGAAAATTTTCACCATTCATGGTAGATTCATGCATGGTTTTAGGATTAAATATTTTTTTCAATAATAATTTCTAGAAGAAGCAGTTAGGGCTGCACAACGGTCGGTCGGTAGCGGTTTTGGCCAAAACCGACCACCGAACTGCCATAGGCGGTTTTGGCAGTTTCAAAACTGCCACCAACAAAAAAGAATAACGGTTCGTTGTTTTTTTTAAACTGAACGGTTCGGTTTATCCATCGGTTCCGGGGGTTTGAACCGATGGCAAATCTGTAAATAAAAAATCAATAATCCAACCTGCTAAAATATACATAATTATACTCAGAAAAGCTTTCAAATTTTAACACAGATTCATCCATTGAACTGTCTAGTAGTTTGCACTCTACTGAGTACTGAATTCATTGAATATTGAATAACATCAACCAACCAAAAGAAAAAAAAACATAGTCTAAATTTGAAGTCTAAAACACCGAAAACAAACAAAAGAAAAACAACAACTTCAAGGCTTCCAGCTCCCAAGCAGCTAAGCTCCCACATATGACATGTCAGTACCTACACAATATAAACTGTATTACTACTCAGTACTCACTGGTTATGACTTATGATCAAACAAACATACAACATACTGAGGTATGTATTCATATGATTTTTAACAATCACAACTCAATGGAAAATCAAATAACCAAACCAATGAAGGAATTCTTTCAATCTCCTCTACAAGTAATTCAATTCATAGATGCAACAGACAAATCTAAAAATACCCTAAAAACAATTAAAAGAAGAAACTTTATACCCAACACTGATTTTATCTTACACATCACTCAACACTGATCTTTACATGAAACAAGAAACTTTAAACGAGTGGGTTTGTATTCATATGATTTTCTTTGATTAAACTAAAAAAAAACGAACTTGAAAACCTAGGGTTTCAATTAGAAGTGTAAAAACCCCCCAAACCATCATCAGATCAGCAATAAAAAGTAACGAAACACCATAATCTAACACCTAAACTCATTATCTTTTGCATAGAAAACCAAATCTGGAAGAAAATATAGCAATAAGTAACAAAACACCATAATCTAACACCTAAACTCATTATCAGAAAACCAGATCTGGAAGAAAATATATAGTTCAAACAGTAAACAGAAACAAAAACCTCAACAAGATCAAGAAAAGTATAAAACTATATACCTTAGAGTGAACTCGATGAAGATTGAAGACTTGGTTCATTGCGTTGATGAAGTGAAGTGATGGTGGTGAGAGTGAGATGGTGGTGGTTTAGACAAGACTGGAGAGTGAGAGAGAGAGAGTAGAAGAAAGAACTGAAAAGGGTGGGCGCAGAAGAAGAAGAGAAATTTAGGGCAAGGCTTAGATTAGAACTATATATACTGAAGTCTGATGGTTTAGGTTAAATCATGGATGGCCTAGATTAGATCTGATATATAATGAATGGTCTATATCAATGGGCGGTTCATGAGCGGTCGGTTCGGTCGGTTTATCACCTAAAACTGCTAGCCGAACCGCTATGGGCAGTTTTCGTATTTTCAAAACTGCCACCGCCTTATTTGCGGTCGGTAGCGGTTCGGTTATTGCGGTTTTGGGCGGTTTCGGTTCGGGTTTGCGGTTTCAGGCGGTTCTTGTGCAGCCCTAGAAGCAGTAAAAAAAAAGACAGGTTACCTAACCTGATGTCATTGGGGCAGACTTTTTGGTTTTGGGGTAGATTTTTTTCGAACTACCGAGTAGTGTTACATATTCGGTAGATCCATTAACACTACTCGGTAGCTCTAAAAAAATCTACCCCAAATCCAAAACGTTTGCCCCAGCAAGGTTACCTAAACCCATTTTTAATTGATTTTTTCTTTTTGTAAGTAAGTCTCAGAATAGAAGTTTAAGGTTTGTTAAGTCATCAAATCGTGGTGGCAAACAACGTAATTAGAAACAAAATTTAACTACAGATCAGTAATAGCTTAATTCAGTTTTTTTTAGCGGGGAAGGTTAGTTGTATTTGAAGGGCTGAAATTAAAAAACCGAATAAATCTAAAGTAAACCAGACGACCGTAGCAGAACAGAAGATTGAAAATTCACTTCTTTTTTCGTTGCAGAGATTTTGCAGGAAAAAACTTTTGAAAATGAAACAAAATAGGGCCAAACCAAAACCCTGAGAATCGAAACAAACAGCATTTTCCCGAGAGAGATCGAGAGAGAAAGAAAGAAAGAGACTTTGTCATTCTCTCGATCTTTTCTCTCTAAAAAGTTTTCCTATTTTTTTTTCTTTTTCTTTTTCCAGATCATTTCTGTAAAATCTCTATCTTTTCGGGTCCTTTAGGGGTTTCTGTTTCACGTTCCGTTCTTCTTCTTTTTCTCTTTTTCTTGTTACAGATCTTTTCACGTTCTAACCTTAAAAAACATCATTCTTTTTATCCTTTTACGGATGCTCTCTGTTTCCATTTAGTATTCATTTGTTGAGTTTCTCTTTTTGAGAATTTGCAAGATCTCGAGGTAAATTTCCAATATTTTTTTGGGTGAATAAGTTACAAAATTTTGAGATCTGCAGTTGGGTTTTGGATAATTATATGAACAATTTTGTTCCTACATTTTGAGAATTTCCAAAGGGTCTATATTTTTGCTCTTTCGGTGTGAACAAGGAGGTGACATTCGACATCAACAAGAAGAAGAACAAGTGCTAGAAGTAAAACTCAGAAAAGACGAATTAGTCAGAGCTTTGTTCTTCCGAGAAATTGAATCTCCAAATTTGTTTGAATTCACATCACAGAAGATTTGGAAGAATATCTTGCTTCCATTATCTGCAATTATACTGACAATTTTTGGTGGAGTTCTTCTTCCAAGTCCTAAACAGGGTAATTGTTTTCATTCCGAGACAAAAGAAGGGCAAACAAAGAAATATACAGTCTGGATACTTGGGACCATTTCATAAAGCTCCAAAAATTCTATCACCGTCCATGAAATAATAATTAAGAAGAAACAATTGCTTTCGTCGTAGAAGAAGCGTACAAAGTTCGCCATTAAAGGAATTTAATTTCTGTCACATTGATTTTTAAACGTCGTTTGCACCAGGTAAGCATTTAATGACTGGAATGTAAACTAGGTTTAAGCTCAACTAACTCATGATTTAATAGGTTTTTATTGGTTTTTGATTGTAGGGAATGTAAGGATCTTTGGATTTTTAAGAAAGGGTGTGTTGAATTAGTAGGAATAGAGGTGAAAATGGGAGAAATTGGTGGAGAGCAAGAAGCGAGTGCTGCGCATGAAGAGAGAATTCTAGTATCTGTGAGGTTAAGGCCTTTGAATGATAAGGAAATTGAAAGAAATGATGTATCAGATTGGGAATGTCTTAGTGATAACACTGTTGTGTTTAGAAGTAACCTTCCTGAGAAATCTATGTTCCCAACTGCCTATTCATTTGGTAAGTAGAACCCGTTTTTTCTTTTTATTGTTCTTCAATCTTGGTTTAGTGTTTTCGGTGATGAAATTATTCTTGTTTGGGCATGGATGAAATTTCTTAGTAGAGAAGATATTCTCTGTGTATAGTATATCACATTTGGGATCTTGGAATAAGTGAATTCTGGTTTCTGATGGGTTCATTTGGTGCTTAATCGGAAGCAAATTTCTTGAAGAGTGTTTTTCAGGGTTGATTTTGATTGGACTTTGTTGTTTGTCAAGATGAATGATTAATTCCTCTCTTTGGCTCAATATTTCTTATCTGTATTGTATAGACAAAGTATTTCGGCATGATTGCAACACCAGGCGGGTTTACGAGGAGGCAGCAAAAGAAGTGGCTCTTTCTGTTGTCAGTGGCATTAATTGTGAGTGTTATCTCTTATTCTTACGCCATTGTGATTGCTCAACTTTGTGTGATACTTTTATTAGTGATACTTTATCCACCAAAACCATTGCTTTCAGCGAGCATTTTTGCATATGGACAAACAAGCAGTGGAAAGACATATACCATGACTGGAGTTACTGAATATGCACTTGCTGACATATATGACTACATCCAGAGGGTAAGCAGAGAGCTAGCCACTTATTGTTCTACCGTACCTGTAGTTGCTTATCGACTCTGAAAAAATTGGTGTTTACTACTTGTAGCACGCGGAAAGGGAATTCATCTTGAAATTTTCTGCAATGGAGATCTACAATGAGGCTGTCAGAGACCTGCTAAGTTCTGATACTGCTCCACTTAGGCTTCTAGATGATCCAGAGGTGAGTATTTTTACGATATAAGGTTCACTTGATGCATATTTTATTGTCATCTAAATCGCTGGCACAATCACGTTTTTTAACAGAGAGGGACCGTCGTCGATAAACTTACTGAGGAAACTTTGAGGGATTGGAGCCATGTCCAGGAGCTCCTTTCTGCATGCGAAGGTAACCATGATCAACCAGTGTCCTGGTTTTATTTAATGGTGCCTTATTCTAATATACAGTCCTTGACTCTTGCAGCTCAAAGACAGATAGGTGAAACCTCGTTGAACGAAACAAGCTCCAGATCTCATCAAATTCTTAGACTGGTTTGGCCTCCTTTAGTTAGAAGCTATGTTTGCGCAAAAATACAATGTAGTATCTGCACATCCTTATATATCTGGTTCATTTACACAATTTGGAATGTTGCAGACTATACAAAGTTCTCCTCGGGAGTACTTAGGCAGGCATAATTCTAGCACACTTGTAGCTAGTGTGGTAAGGAATATTTAAATTATTTCTTCCAATAGTTTCTGATGAGTTTTGCTGTAAAACTTGATGAAGGAAATGATGAGAGTATGACTTGGTAACAGTAAATGAGTATGTTGTTTGTACAGGATTTTGTTGATCTGGCAGGCAGCGAGCGTGCATCTCAGGCGCTATCAGCTGGTACTAGATTGAAAGAGGGTTGCCACATAAATCGTAGTTTACTCACCCTTGGAACAGTTGTTCGGAAACTAAGGTTCGCAACTATCATTTTTGTCGTATTTGTTCAGTTAATATACGGAAATACTTGAAACAGTCAAATCACAGTTAGACTGTAAAATAGAAACTTCTTTCCATTTTACTTTTCAGAACTTCATATGCTTTAAAAACTCTGGACCTTGAAATTCAGGACAGTCAAAGCTTTTCTTTCTTAACTGTACGATGATTTGGTGACACCCTGTTCTCGTATAAAATTGCGGACTTCCGATCTTTGAGTTTAATTTCGGGGTGTTATAATATTTACTTATTCATTTATAAATGCAGTAAGGGAAGAAACGGGCATGTTCCATACAGAGATTCCAAACTGACACGCATACTCCAATGTTCCTTGGGGGGCAATGCAAGAACTGCTATCATTTGCACCATTAGCCCAGCACGAACCCATGTTGAGCAATCGAGAAATACCCTTTTATTTGCTAGTTGTGCAAAACAAGTGGCCACCAATGCGCAGGTTAATGTAGTCATGTCTGATAAAGTATTGGTAAAGCAATTACAAAAAGAATTGGCTAGGTTGGAGAGTGAATTGAAAGCTCCACCCCCGACATCTTCCACTCCGGATGCAGCGGCAATTTTGAGAGAGAAAGATCTTCAGATCGAAAAGGTTTGAACTATATCTATTCCACGGTTTATCTATTAGGAAATATCACATAAACTTAAAACTTTTTCCTGAAAAAGAATTCTTTTAAACATAGATGTTGCCCTTCTGTTACGCAGATGCAGAAGGAAATACAGGAGTTGATTCACCAGCGCGATCTTGCTCAGTCTCGCCTTCTTGATTTGGCACAAGTGGTTGAGGATGACCGAGCTTCAAAGTTTTCGGTATTTACTGGTGTCATATAGTTTCTTAGGAGCTAGTTAGTTTTCTGTCTGCTCTGACTTCAACTTCTTGTCCACTTTCCAGGCAGATCACCGATGTCCTATATCACCTGCACTGGATGCATGGGAGGATGACCGAGCTTCAAAGTTTTCGGTATTTACTGGTGTCAAATAATTTCTTATCTAGTTTGGTTTTTTGTCTGCTCTAACTTCAACGTTTTGTCGTTTTTCCAGGCAGAGCATCGACGTCCTAAATCACCTGCACTGGATGCATGGGAAGATGATCAGTCAATTTCAGCTTCATCAAGTATTGCTGACCAACACTGTATAGATGCAAGTTTTACCAGTTACAATAATGCAACTTGGTATTCTAATGCACGTAGCGAGAGTAGTTTGGATGAGCAATACCAACAGCTTCCAGAAAACCAAGATGATCACTGTCTTTCTGATGGCGTTTCTCCCAGACACTCAATCAGTTCGTCCAAGTTTGTCGGACCTCATCAAGGTCAGGTTTTCGAGGACATTCGAGAAGACAAAGAAGAAGATGAAGATGATGAAGAACTTTGCAAGGAAGTTGGATGTATTGAGATTGAAGAATCTAGAACAAATGGCAAGATTATATCCAGTGACTTGTCAACCGAAGAACATGAAGAAGTTGGGCCGCTGGAACCTTTGGCAGTGAATGAAAACGGGTATGCAGATGATCAGGAGTTAGTGTTAACCATAAAGAAAAGAGATGACGAGTTGGCACAAGCTGATTCTGCTGTCAAATATAGTGCTCTGGAACAGAAACTTCAGGACGTGCAAAAAACAATTGATTGTCTAGTTAACCCTGTCTCTTCTGACGAATCAGCATCTCCGTGGACCTCCGCGGCAGGTTCATCTTGTGGTCGGAAGAGCTTCCAATTAATGCGGAGCAGAAGTTGTAAAGCAACAATTATGAATGGGTCATCATCCCCCCGGTTTCAATCAGAACAGTATGAGAGACCACTATACACGTATGAGAAATGCTACACTGGAATGCCTGAAGCCTTTCAAACAAATTATTCCCCTTCAAATTTTGGTGCAGATATTAAAAAGTTGACAAGAAAAAATTCACAGGCTTCTGAACGGAGTGCTTCCCTGGATGATCTCAAACCCCTTAGCGATAAGAATCCAGAAAAAGAAGATATTACTAGCATCCAATCTTTTGTTGCAGATCTCAAGGAGATGGCTCAACTTGAATATGAGAAACAACTTATTGATGACCAGGTGAGACTCTGCTACTTAATGAGCTGTATCATATCGAATACTGTAAGAAAGAAATCTATTATAAGCTAACAAAGACCACTCTTCTACTTATCCATTAACATGTCTGACTCATGCTTTGTAGGCCAATGAGAAAGAAGTAAAGGCCTTTGAATCTGTCAAGTCCGTTAAAGATGTAGGCATTGATCCAATACAAGAGTCTCCAGAATCTCCTTCCAAATGGCCCTTGGAGTTCGAGAGGAAACAAAGAGAGATTATTGAACTCTGGCACTTCTGTTGTATTTCATTGGTCCACAGAACCTACTTCTTCCTTCTCTTTAAAGGTGATCCTTCAGATTCCATTTACTTAGAGGTGGAGCTGAGAAGGCTATCATTTCTCAAAGATAATTTCTCTCAAGGAAATTTCCATAAAGTGTCTGCAGGCGCTGATCAGGATTTATCTCTAGCTTCAAGGTAGCGCTTTTTTCTTGACTAATATGAGTTGTATTATTTATTTATTCTTTCCGTCAAACTGTTATGTTTTAGTATACAACCTTGCTTGAACATGTGATGTTTCAAGGGTATTTGGTATATTCTTGTTCTGGCCCTAAAGGACATTATTTTTATTATATTATCTGATAGCTGTCTGTATTTTGAATTAAGTTCATTTAAGTCATATTGCTTCGATTAACAAAATAGAAACTCTTAACATGTTTATGTTCATATTCACAGCAAGAAGGCCCTTCGCCGCGAGAGAGAGATGTTAAGCAAACAATTATTAAAGAAATATTCGGAAGAGGAGAGAGCAAACCTCTACCGTGAGTGGGGCATCGGATTGGACACAAAGCAAAGGAGGGTGCAGCTTGCACGCTTACTGTGGTCAGATACAAAAGATATGAATCACATAAAGGAAAGCGCCTCCCTTGTTGCAAAACTTGTTGGACTTTTTGAACCAGGGCAAGCTCTCAAGGAAATGTGTGGCCTCAGTTTCACTCCTCGACATCCAAGCCAGCAGAGATCCTACAGTTGGAGACGGATGTCCTCCCTTATATAATTTGCACCATTTTTTTAACAAGAAGTAAAGGAGGTGATACAGTGATGATTTACAAACTCGTAGTCAGGTTTTTTATCCCATATAAAATTGTCAAGAAAAACAAAAATTCTAACCCATTAGTAGTGTGCATTTTTCTGATTCTGATTTGTTTCTGATTGTGACCGATGTGTAAAAAGAGGGATGTAAATTAGCTCAGTGTTGCTATTTGATTTGTTTGTAATGGATGCTATTGACAGCTCTGCTTCTACTGTATCTTCTGTGACGAGCAATAAAACAGAACCTTACGAGTAAAAAAGAAAAAAGTAATAAACAGAACCTTTCAAGCCCTGATGGGTTTCCTTCCTTATTCGGGTGCTTGTCACCATCAATTCTGCACCTCTTTTGATTACTAAATTTGTAGCATTTGCAATTTGATCAAAAAATTCTTCCAGACTAGTTACATTTCCAACTCTCTAGTTTTGTTTTTTTTTTTTGATAAAAGAAAATTTTTATTGAATAAGAACTTAGGTGTTCACTGAATTACAGTCTTTGGCTACTAGATTCACCAGCCACCTATCATAGTTACAATGTTGTTCTAACTGAATGATCCTGTTCTCCCTAATGTGTTTGGACATGCCATCAGCCACTCCATTTAAATCTCTATGGACTGAAACAACTTGCCATGAAGTAAAATTCCTAAGCATACTAATTATCTCACGTATGAGATGTTTATTTTCCCATCTAACTAAAGAAATATCCGAGGTAATAGCTCCCACTACCACATCAGCATCGGCTTCAAAAACAACTCTGTCAAGCTTCAAATATGACGCCCATTTCACAGCTTCGTTCATTGCTTTGCATTCTGCGGTTTCTGGATCCAAAACTTCATCTAAGTATGTCCCTTTGGCGCCTCTGCATTGCTCTGCACAATCACGGAGTACCATGCCGGTACCACCACTGTTAGTAGAGTAGTCAAATGAAGCATCTACATTTATTTTAATGAAATCAGCATTAGGAGGAGTCCATGCATTTCCTGAGTTGCTACTAGAATTTCTAGTATCTCCGTTCCCTGCATTATCAGATATTAGTGATGATTCAAAGTTTAATAGGTGGTATCTAATTCTATGCACAATGGTAAATGGGTTAAGGTTTTTTCCTGCGTAGATGCATTCGCATCTTTCTTTCCAGATTACCCAACAGCTGGTCATAAGAGTGATCATCCATCTCTGATGTTCGACTGTACTCCCATCTGTGTCTTCATTAAACCATGATAAAACCGATTCTTTAACTGATATGTTACTGTTGACAATCTCTGTCATTCTGACACCCATAATGCTCCAGACTTTCTTTGCATGGTTGCAGCTGAAGAGTAAGTGCTCTAATGTCTCTTCTGGATGATTGCATATGCTGCAGTTAGTCTCTATTGATCTTTTATATTGAGCAATCTTCATCCGCACTGGAACAATTTCTTTAATGCATTTCCAAATGAACATGCGAATCCTGTGTGGCACCTTCGACTTCCATAGTTGCTTCCAGACTTTGGTATCTATACTTCCTGGCAAATTCTGATGGCTTCTTCTTGTGGACATGATGCTATTGTATGCACTCTTAACTGTGTATTTCCCATTTCTCGAAGGCATCCAAACTAATTCGTCTTCTATATCTTGGGAAATTGGTATTCTTTGTATAGCCTCTGTTGTGTTGTTGTCGAAGAGTTGATGCAAAAGAGAAGTGTTCCAACAGTTGGACTCAGGAAGCATTAATTCATTAACAAAGGTAAATCTGTACCCATCTGGCTGCAGTGGGATAAGCCTTGTTGTGACACCCTTAACCCATTTGTCATACCAGATGAATGTTTGCTTCCCACTGTTAATGACTTTGAGGTAGTTTTGCTGAACTATATCTCGACCCAACTCAATGCCTTGCCAGACCCATGATGCCGTCTTTCTTTGTTCCGTGTCATATAAAATATTTTTACCTTTAAGATATTTGGCATTTAAGATTTGTACCCATAGACTTCCTGGTTGTATGATCATCCTCCATGCTAGTTTTGACAGCAACGCGTGGTTTAATGCCTCCAAGTCTCTGAATGCCAGGCCGCCTTCATTCTTCGAGTCACACAGCTTGTGCCATGCTAATAGATTTAGGCCCCTATTCGATTTATATCCCCAGAAGAATTTTCTTTGGATACTATCCAACTGACCCAAAAGAGTTTTTGGCAGTTTAAAAGTACTCATCTGATATTGGGGAATAATGTTGAGGACATGTTTCACCATGGTCGATCTAGCCGCTTGATTCATGGATTTTGACTGCCAACTGGTTAATCTCCTCTCGAAG
>JAJJMA010247057.1:0-10708 GCA_023529015.1 Papaver nudicaule
GGCAAAAAGAAAAAATGACTAATTAAAATTATTTTATTTTAGGCATGCTATTTTTTCCCATGTGCATATTAAAACAATAATAGGAGTACCAAATAACTCATCCACATTGAAAGCTGAACAAAGCTCGAATATTAGAGCTCGAGGCCCCACCACAATAAATCAAAATTCACTGTTGTGGACCTGTATATCAGAAAAACGCACACCCCAGTTTTGGGTGTCCACAACTCGGCAATAATAATGGTACCGGTGCGTAATTTTTCCGTAGATGTATGTCCCGAATGGTCTTTTCGCCCGCTCCTGGGGGCTTCTTTCGGTATTTCACCGAAGCATAGCTCTACAGGAAAAACTCCGAAAAATTTCAATTCTTCTCCTTCTCTGATTTCTGTTAATTCATCTCGCAGTACCGTCTTCATGTCAAGGATCAATCAAGCAGAGATATTGAAGAAACAAAAAAGGCTTTCAAATTGATTTTGTGTATCTATAGTTGACATCTTCAACAGCAATGGGATCTAAAGATTCGATTAAGCCATGATTTCAATTTTATTAGGGTTTGGTGGAGTTTTGGTTATGAATCTCATATCATGCAATTCAGTTTTGTATCGGTAAAGCCTAACATTTTTTCCCCTGCAAATCAATGAACCCTAACCATTTTCCCCTGTAAATCAATGAACCCTAACCCTTTTGTTCTATTTGCAGATACGATTTTCTTAGACAATATACAAAGTTTAAGGGGTCACAATTCAAGGAAAGTAATACTGTATCATCTATGATGTAATTGCTCCATTAATAATGTATGTTCTTCCCCAACCTCCTCTCTCTGTAAATTTCTCTTCCATGACTGTCTCTTCATCGTTGCAGTATGATTTCCCTGAGAATGGGTTTTTGTAAATTTCTCTTCTCTTTTCTTTTCTTTCTTTTGTTTAATCTTTCACTTTCTATTCTTTAGGGCCTAGGGCCTAGGGCCTAGGGCCGTATGCATGATTGAATATCCGTTGTGAAACTCAAAACATTTATCATCAGAATAAGAAGTTTGGGGAGCTCCATAGGGAACTGTTTGATTGAGTGATTGTTTCTTGAATTATTGTTCTTATAGGATTAGTGTAAAGTACGTATGAGTATTGGATGCACACGTATTGTTTGATATCTATTGATAGTTTTTTTTTTTTTTTTTTTGCAACTTTATGATATCTATGGTGGTTTGGAAATGTGGTTACTGTTTTAGTAAATTGACTATAGTGATGAGCTCCTTGAGGTTTTCGACCACTTTTACCGATGAATAGTGTTTTAGGAATTGTACAAATAGAAAATGCCTGACATACTTAATTGTACAAATACAAAATGCCTGGCATACTTAATTGTACAAATAGAAAATGCCTGACATACTTAATGTGATATCTACTTTTTTTCACAGAGCCGGGATACCGTGGTAAGAGAACTTCTAGAGCTTATGGGCAAACCTTAATAAGGTATTTTTCTCAGATTGTAAATTGTAATTGAATCCTCAGTTGTTTCATTAGTCACATTGCAGTCAGTTTCAGTCATTTGGCAGAAATAAGACCTTTCTGAAACTCTATGAAGTAGTCAATTAATGAACCAGATAGACCTTTCAAAAATTTTAGTTTATGACACACTTGGAAAATCCCCAAACTTCTTACTTGATCCGTTTAGGTGTGTAGGAGATTGAACCTCTCCATCTCTTTTTTCTTTTCTTTTTTTCTTTTCGGTGTTCCACTTTAGATATAAGCATAATGGTGTAGTCTTAATTTGTTTGATAACTAACATTGCCCGACCTACTCTGATAAACGGAGTTCTGTTTTTCTACCTAAATGTCATAGAAGGCCAGTACTAAATACTAAACGATCAATAACACAATGTTGACTAAAAGATCAGTATTGATTCACAAATGGGAATAAATCACCTATGAGGAGAAACCAATCACTGTCTGGCTTCCTTTAGCAATGATATAAATGCGTTTCTATTCTTGCATTTCTACCTTATTTTAGGGTATGGGTTACGTGCCTCGATGTAGGGATATATAAATAAGTCCATACTTAATGTGAATTTCTGTGTTTCTTTAAGGGGTGCCTTCCTGTTAATTAAGAAGGGAATGAGGGGTTTGTTTTCTAAGGTGTTTTTTAGAAAAAACAATTACCATGAAAGAATGTTTACAAAAATTGTTGCTCCATTGAAATGGTGGTCTGCCTATTTTCATGTGCTGATTGTAAGTGTCTGCAATACACTGTTTAACCTTTCTGCACACATGTTCCACATAGGTAAGGGTTTCGATATTTGAATGTTTGTACATTTGCTGCAGTGTTACTAAGATATATTTGCGTTCGTGAAGTTGTCCATGCTTCAAATGAAAAATAATTGATCTATGTACATTCATTTTACACGATATACCGAACTTTGTCATTGGAGTCACTGAGTGTTTCGTTAACTGTTAGTTGTTTTGATCTCAGATCGGGGAAGAAGATATGGAGTTGGTGTATTGACGAACTTGATTAAAGATAATTCTTTTGTTCGGGCAAAGTAGGCGGATATGCTACACTTCATCATTTTGCTGGCTGTATTCTGGGTGCGTTAATTCAATGATTGTATTAGTTATTGCTACAAGATGACCGCGCGCGGTGGGGGGCCGACCGACGGACACAATAACAATGACTTAAAAATAGGATTACACCCTTACTTAAATCAGACCAAAATAGTTCACGGAAAAATTACAGAAGTACAAAACTGGGGACACATGCCAATCAGGTTCATGAGACCTTATATTTATTGTGTGTTCAGAATATTGCCAGTTGTATGTACAAATAATATGTGATGTTCCTATACTGCAGGCAAAATCCTTGGCACATGCGATGCGACGGGAGCGCGAGCGACAACAAATGGAACAACAGGAAAAACTGGAGAATGAGTCTTGACTGGAGAGACAGCGACGAGAAGCAGACAACGAAAAAGAGAGTATCGTCGTAGAAAGAGAAAAAATGGAGCAGGATCAGGTGAGCAACAAGTTTAGTGACCATGTAATACTCTGTTGATATGGATTGTCGGGAATGTCTTCTTACGGGTAATAATTGTGTTTTGTCAGATCAATGAGCAACCTAATAACAAATTCATAAGGAAAGGACAAAGGTGAGGTTTAAGTTCTTTTTGTATGCATGAACCTGTGTCTCCTTTTATAAAGATAACACCAGATTGACTGTGATTGTATGAAAACTGTGTGAAAGTGGTAAGGTATGCATCTTTGGAGGGGTTAAATCATAACAAATATGGTTTATTTATTTTCTTTTCTCTTTATATATTGGTTTAATGGTAATAAAATCTCTTCCTAAGGTGTTGCTACTTATTTTGGTTAATACCAAAGTCCTATTGTTGACATTGATGCCCTATTTCGTAGTAATGCTTGAATCACAGTATGCAATATCCATCACTTTTTATTTGTTATCGTGTATCTCATTTGGTCGTGAAATTTGAGAAGGTTCATTCTTCCGCTGCAGAGATTGGAAAAGAAGAGGACTTTGGGATATGGTTGTGGTAGATTCAACTATGATGAGGTACGATTCAATTTGTGTCTTCCGTCCAATCTCAGTTCGTTTTAGTTTTTCTGCGGTGGAGTCCACTGGATGTGGACTGAAACATCTGCATCTCAAGCCATTGGTCATGCACTGCCTAATTTATGGGAGGCAAGGTGACATGTCGATAATGTGAGGTCTTGCTGTAATGCAGGAATTTAGTCTTCAGTGAATTAGCTGAGACCAAATGTGTAACCAGCGGCAGTATGCGCTTGCATTAAGAGTTGTGTTGACAGCTTACCTTGGAGTCGGAATGTCAGACATAGAGGATCCATAGCCAATGCTTAACGTAGAACCTCAGATTTGATTACACGTAAGAAATTATGCATTTTCATTACATATATTTGTGGTTAATATTAGTAGTTCAGTCCTAAATTTCTCTATTTTCGTTGTGTTTAATTGCAATTCATTTCTGCTCAATCCATCCTAAGTCTTAGTGGAGTTGATCATATAGATTATACCGATAACGGGTTCAAGCTCATGGTAAAATAAAATACCCACAAACAGGTCTCATCTTTAGCCATCTTTGATTTACCCATAATAAGATGTGAACGTGCTGCAATCTCATGCATTTTCAAAGATTAAGTCATAGTGAAACTTAGTAAACACAGATACAAATTTTTAAGGATTATATGTTAAGAATAACCAAACTGAAAGAGCACAGATCTCTAATGTAAATTTAACCAGTGTTTAACTTATCCGTGTGAAAAATGCTATTGATCTGTATATTGATATCATACTTTGCTCCTTTATGTCCACAGTTGGTCTGTGATACCTCCTCACACATAGGATTATGTCTGTTCACTCTAAATTAACCTCATATTTGCTGCTACGTTGTTTTTTTAGTTTGAATTTAGACTAAACGATCCTAAACAATTTAGTCTAGACATAAGTCTGAATTTAGTCTATTGCTTATGTTCCTGGGATCAATTCCCTGATAAATTTGGTCCCAATTTAGACTAAATTACCACGGCTATTGTAACTTTTTGTAAATAAAGTATATGCTTCACCAAGATATATGATGCATGAACATGATCTATCTCAATAATATGTGGCTACTTATACATTGCCAGTTGTATGATCAGGTGATATGTATTGGTCTCGCATTGCAGGCTACAGTGGAGAGAGAGCAGGAGGAGAGAGTAATGCAAGAGTACAACGAGCGCGGCTTAAGAGTACGTCAAGAAGCTGAGCAACGGGAGAGAGTACAACGGGAGCACAATGAGCGCGTATTGAAAGAATAACTAGCACGGGAGCAGGTGAGCATCAAGTTTAATATTAGTGGAACACTCTTATGATATTGGTTGATGTGTTGGTTTTCTTGCATTTGATGGTTCTGTTTATGACAGTTTAATGCACGGCCTGAGAACCATTTCATAATAGAAAGGACAAGGTCAGATTCTATTCTTTTGTAATGTGTGTGCATGAGCATATGTCTCCTTTTAAAAGGTATAAAACCATATTGGTTTTGGTTTCAAAGCTCGGATGGAGGAAGGTCAGTCCCGGTGTCGCTTGAGGGAGAAGGAACAACAGGGTGCAAAAGAACGTCAGCAATTATTAGTTATGCGCGGCGAAGGGTCGGTTTAACAGCACAACAGGAGAGACATGCTCAGGTCTGAATCTAATATCAACAGTATGGCAGTCTTTTTATGACAATGGTTGTGTATTTGGGTGCCTAGACGCATACATTTGTAATGCTCATAAACTGCTGTTTGTATGTGAAAGATGAATAAGCAACCTGAGACGGAGCGCCAGGAATCAGCTGTTCGCGGTGGAAACGTGGGGCTAGGGGGAGGAGGTTAGCACACAGAACAAGAAAGGGGGCAACACACACAGAGCACTGGCTTCGTGCTAGACGACCTAAAATACGGACGACGTGTATTGGAGGTGAGACAGAGACAAACTCAGGTGCGCAGTTAAACTGTCAATATTGAGACTTTTTTTGGGGTTAATGGTTATGACAGTATGTTTATAAATATGCTTATACGAATATATCCCTTGATTTGGCAGCTTATTAGTGAACAGCCTTGCACACAATACATTCTCGGAGGATCAAAGGTATGATTTTATAGCTCTGTGTGTGAATTTAAGGCTCTTTCTGGATTGCATAATACCATACTATTTGTGATCTTCGGGCTAAGAAGAGGAAGGCATGGGCAGAACGGAATAAGGCCGAGAAAGCATCCAAAAAGGAATCAGTACAGACAGTCAAAAGTACCATACAAGTATCCTTGGTACGAATCTAACCTTAGAGATTTTCATGTATGGTGGCATACGAATTAGTTGGTTCGATTTAATGAATTGTTTGCTGAGCTCCTCCACTTCAACCGGTATAAAGAGCAAAACCATTCCAGTACCACCACTTAAAAAAGGTTAGCAATCAACATTTACTTAAAGTCTGGATGATTAATTTTGCTCTTATTTCCTAGGCTTTTAGGTTGTTGATACAGGTAAGATTAAAAATATCGTTAATTGAATGACTTGATTTATTATCTTTTTACCATTTTCCTAGAAGAATTGGTCTGCCCTTTTTTGTTTCTAATGAAGTCTATGATAGTCGCGATCATTTGAGTTCAACATTTTTCTACCATTGATTGATATAGTGCATTTTTTCCTATTTCTGTTTCAGATGAGTCACCATCCCCAATAGAATGTTGTACATGCTGAGAACGAACATTTTAAATTGGACTCTACAACCTTTCTAATGACCAGACTGTTAGGAAATTCACTTGATTCCTGGCACAAGGTAAAAACTTATCCGATCTGTACATGTATATGGCCCCACATGGCTGAGATCTAAATTCTTGATTTATGTCTAACTATTCTGGATCAGTTTGTTTGAAGTTAGAATTGTTATATATCTTAATGTTCTATATCATTTCTATCCAGAACGTGTCTTACCCTCATCAGGAGTGCCCATAAGAGAGAGCAACATAGCTTTGGACTGTCCAACTTAGTGCGACTGCCTTAGTGTGGATTCTGTTAGAACACGACCTGTTCAGTCATGTGTGCATATAACTCATACTTACTTATAATCCAGCAAATTAGAGCACGACTTCAAATTTGTGAGTTTTATGGCGAGAGAACTAATCTTTATGCTTATGGTTCCTTTTGAATTTATAAGTAATTGGACATATTTTTAGTACCTTATTTCAGGTAACTGATCCTAATGGCATGAGTGTTGAGGAAAGGATCAGAGCGATCAAACTAACTACTTTGTGCTGTAATGTCCATTACATAGTTAGGACTCCTGGCGGGTTCAAGCCCAAGGCAATGTCAATAATATGGAGGGCCGTAACGGTGGCAGTGATATGATTAAGAAGAATTTATCGTATCACTTCACTCCTTACAGACACTCCATAAATATCCATCACGCTACCACCATAGATATCCATAGGTAAATAAACAGTGAGTATGCCGAAGGTTGCGGTTTATTGATATGAACCTTTACTGTGAGTAGTGACTGTGCTAAATTTCTTTTTAAGAAAGAATATATACGAAAAATTTTAAACAACGCCTTCTTATGCACCTACTTTAGCACTTTTGTATATACTTTTCTTCGGTTCGTCTTTTTAATTCATAGACATTGAGCCAACTTTTGATTGAAAAGTTCAAACTTTGGCTATTGTAAGGAATAGGTCACCCGTTATGGCCATTGTAAAGAGTTAGTTGTTTAATCCATATTTTTTATGCAACTGAACCGATAATATAATTATTCAATGCCGGGATTAAAATTGTGTTAGCCTATGATCCATAATGCATTTGGCTGTTTGCTTAATACATTTTGTGCTTCAATCTTTGTTAATAGGTTTTGTGTGTCGGAATGAAATTCTATATGATGGTAATTTAACTATTCTATCTCCATTGTATTCTGAAGATGTGTTCTGACGATGGATCCCATCTCTATTGTATCATATATACTCTTTTTGGTCAGTTGGATGTATTTTCACTTTTCCATTATCGATGTGTACAATTTATATTCTTTTTGATATTTTTGCTTGCCAAAGGCCTATCCTTCATCATTTCTCACAATTGTTTTGTTCGCTTCTTATTGTTTTCTTCTAGATGTCCATTCTTCAAAGCCCTAAGCAAGCGAAAGGAATGTATTCATCATCTAAACGCCATCGTGTTTTTGAGCCATGGGTTAGCAACTGTTATTTATGTGTTTCTTTGAAACACAACTGAATATATGAAACTTCAAATACTTTGCTGCATATTTATTGAAAATCAGAACTTTGATTTTATGTCATTTTTTTTAAAGAAAAGCTTGGTTTGTTGGGACCTGTGATACTTTATGTTACGGATACAATATTTACTATGGATTTACTTACTTCCTTTGTGCTCAAAAGATTGTTGATCGAACAGTCAAAGGGATGAGGGTCTAAAGATGTATAATATTTTTCTGTTTACTTCATATTAAACCAAACGGGTATCTGCTATCTTAGCTCAAATGGCAGAGCACATGGTTTTCACCGTGTAGTTGTGGGTTCGACTCCCACAGATGGCATGATTATTTGAGTAACCCAACCTCTCAAAATAAAATATGTTGGAAGTTGCTTGCCCTCCTTAATACATCGGGCCATTTTTAAGTTAATTGCCCTTGCGTTACTCTTGAAGTTATCCTGACACATCAGATCATGTTGAAAGTTCACTGACTGAACTTATGGTTAAGGAATAGAAAACTTGAACATGTTACCGCAAATAATCAAAGAGGTTGATTGCCTGGATTAGCTGGTGCCAACACTGGATCGAGATTACTACTTTCAGCGCATTGTAGGAGTTTGATAAACACGAAGGCAATAAAATAAATTGTTGAGGAACTAAAATTTAGAACTCATACAGTTGCCACTCAATGAGAACGAAATTTCGTGCTAACTGAGCCACCATTGCCTATTGATACTGAATTAGAACCGTACAGTAGGGCTGTATGGACTATTAGTTGGATTCAAACTTCTAAAAATAAAATTTCAAGAACAGCATGGAAAAGAAGATTAACAGAATTTTTAATCAAATCTCGAAACCAAGTTCTAAATTGGAATTGAAGCCCCCGAGAATAATAAGACTTGGGAACAAAATGATCCAAGTATAAGTAAGACTCAAAGTATTAATAGCATTTTCCAGTTTTCTGACAGGAGTTCGCTTAGAAGATTCTACATTTCAGCAGTTGCAAAACAGCGCTGCCAATATGTCAAAGAAGCTAACCAATGGGTACTCAACGATCTTATAAAGTTGAAGAAGCTTCAAGATTGGTTAGAGTGAACATATCTCAAAACTCAAACCAAAGCTCTAAAGAGATTGACATTTAATGAAATGTGCAGTCTCACAACTGAGAATATACGACATCCTCCAAGTCGTTCAGCAGTTGCTGCACCAAGAACATACGGTGTTGTGCGACATCCTATTAAGAAACAATCAGCAGAATTAAGTAAGATGAAGTGTGATTAATCGTCTATCGTTAAGCTGAAAAATAAATAAATTACTCTTTAGGCAAATAAGTAAGATTCAAAATGCCAAAGCTTTTGTTTATCTCCAAAACATCATTGAATTTTTCGAAGCCAGAGAATCTTATCTCAAAATCAATTATTACTTCATCACCATAGAACCAGTGGACCAGCCAATAGGAAGTTGATTAACTTCTTTCTAAACAGTGTAAATAAGCGATGGATACAAATTGATGTGCATTGACCAGTAATTCTCCAAAGAAAAATCTACTCTTACCAGCTTTGTAAACGGGAATTCTTGGATAACTAACTACTGTTACTGACGTATATTACCTAATTTATCTTTGATGTAAGCCGGTTTATAAAACAACAAATAAAACAAGCTTTGGATTCAGAACTATAAGAAAACAAGAAAACAGTTTAATTTTTTTTTGTCAAACCCACAGCCACAAAATCAACCATCGGAGGATAACAAATTTAGTACGATTGAAAAATTGATTCACAAACCTTATAAATTTTTGAAAGATCAGTGAATGAGACCCAAATCTCCTACTACATATCTTTATATCTCCTTTGATTATCAGTTACAACACAGAAAAAAAATGAAAATATATTTGTGAACCTTACAGATTTTCTATAACAAATGAAACTCGAGCCTTATAGTACTTTCAATCAAACCCTAAAAAAAACCTGAAACTTCAATCATTGTACCTCCCCTTCCTCTCTGATAACTCTCCTCTTCATTTCTCTCATTTTATCAGTTTCGATGGAGGCGAAGGAGTTAGATACAAACGGGTATGGACTCGATCCATACACTATCATGTTAAACGCGGCATACCGCAAGGCTTAGGGCCTTAGGCCCGTGCGAACGCACGGGCTGGACAACTAGTTCAATATTATAAGGAAAGAAATACGTCGGAACTCGGAAGAAAAAATAATTCCTTTTTTCCTTTTTTTATTTTACTTTAACTACGGTGAACTTTGCCCAAAATATTTTTGATATTTTCCTTTTTGATATTTTTGCCCAAATATTTCATATCATCTATCAAATTATGTCATACAACATTCTATCTATAGCTATTTTTAATTTTATTTCCTATTTTTGATATATAGGTAGAGAACAATACCAACCGCCAGATGAACCCTAAATTCAACGGTGTAAGATTTTTAAAAAATGCGTAAACAGAGTGTAACAATTAAAAAAAATATCGACCAATCATAATCAATATTTTAGTTACCCACGGGGGTGAGCAAATCATATTGATTCACGGCCATCGATCTAACTGATTGAATAACACCTAAACGACCACGAAATGTAAGCGATTTTAAGCCAATAAAAATCCGAGGTTATGTTCACCAACCAATAAGAACGTAGGTTAAAACGACTTTTAATGTGGAGTGAGGGATGGTATTGAGTGTTTAGGTTGTTGATTAGCAGAGGTTATAACGAGCTAATATTCTAATGTGAACTATAGCTATGATGTAAAGCTGAGAATGAGACTATGCGTGTGAAAACATGCAAGTGTAGTTGGCTAAAGTTTTTTTTTTTTTAGGTGATAGGGGGACAAGATGGGTGGTGCCGTGGTTGGCACCACGATGGCCGAGGCAAGCAGGAGGCCATGGTCATGGCGCCATGAAGGCTAAATGGGAGTATGGGCGTGGTCATGGCGCAAAACCCTAAATTCGTTTTTT
>JAJJMA010247066.1:0-32389 GCA_023529015.1 Papaver nudicaule
CAACTAAATACTGTATGTGCGAGTAGATCTGATGGATATGGTACCTCGTGTACCTATGCATATTTTCTACTCGTACATGGTCAGTCCAGTTGACTCCTGGAAAATGGTATCTTTCAATTGCAAGTGAGATAAAATATCTTCGCCTCTCTGATGTTGGTACTGACAGCTACTTGTTTTGGCCCTTCTGCAGAGGCTAATCTGATGTTTGTGGAGTCCCCAGTCGGAGTTGGATTTTCTTACACTAATACATCCTCTGATCTCAATCAATTGAATGATGAATTTGTGGGTAATAATTGAAATTTCACGATTATTCAAGTTTAATCTTATCATCTATCCAGTTCTTTTAATGTTGATTTTTTCGTTTACTTTTACTAGTTACCTTAAAGACGTTTTTTTGTTCTTTTTTGTGCAGCTAAGGATGCATATATTTTTGTACTCAATTGGCTGAAAAGATTTCCACAGTATAAATCTCATGAGTTTTACATATCAGGATAGAGTTATGCAGGTAAGTAATAAAAAGAGCTAATTACAGTACTCTTAAGGTTGATTGAGGACTGATAACAAATATTTTGGTTGTTTTATGTGAACGTCAAAATTTCTAAATTGTTATTGTTTTTCCTCTGTTGTATGTAACTGGTAACTTCATTAACTTTTTACAATTTAAATTACATTGTCTGCATTGAAGGGATAACAAATTGCCTGGTATAATGGCAGGTAGGAAATCCTGAGACTGATGACTTCTATGATTCAAGGGGATTACTGGAATACGCATGGAGTCATACGGTTGTGTCGAACCAAGTTTATGACCAAGCAAACAATGCATGTGACTTCAAGCATCTAGATTGGACAGATGATTGTCAAAAAGCCATGAATTTAGTCTTCCAAGAATACAAAAAGATTGATATATACAATATTTATGCCCCAATATGCCTCAAAAATAAAACATCTGCTTTAGTCGAGGATCTTGTTGAAAAGGTAATATACTTTGCCAATGTCTCTACAATTGGCTTTAGTTCTTGTAACAAAGTATATAAAAATCCCTAAGTATGTTGTTGTTGATGATTACAGGTACATCACAACAGGTTGAGTAGAATGAGAATATTCGGAGGTTATGACCCATGTTTTTCTACATACACAGAAGAATACTTTAATATGGCTGATGTTCAATCAGCTCTTCATGCAAAAACAACCGGAAAATGGAAAGTTTGCAAGTAAGTGGTTATACTTTTCCATATTTGCAATCGCGTATCACTGTACTGCAAAAACAACAGGAACATGTGAAACATACAGCTGAGTGGTAGCTGTTAACTTTTGTTGGTATTTTTTCGTTGCAGTGATTCAATATTGAATACATACAACTTCACTGTATTTTCAATTCTACCCATTTATACCAAACTTATCAAAGCTGGTTTGAAGATTTGGATTTACAGGTTCCTCGCTATCTCTGTAGCTTTTTTGAAGTCAATATTTTTTCTTCATTTCAATGAGATAACATGGAGATTTTTTCTTAGCTAGAAGTTAAACTAAAATCACATGTATGTAATCTAAGCTTTTAATTTCAGCCAATCATTTTTGTCAGAAGACTTTGAGAGTAATATTTTGTTGTTTGTTGTGTTGGATAATGAACAGTGGTGACACAGATGGTAGGGTTCCTGTGATTGGATCAAGGTATTGGACTGAAGCTTTAGGTCTGACCCTAAAATACCCATGGCGTACTTGGTACCCCGAGAATCAGGTTTGTTGCTTGCTTTCTTGTGTGTCTTGTGGTCCCACATTTTTTATTCACAATAGTATTGCCAGACGTTAAAGTGGTCGTGCACAGTGCATCATCAGTAAACGATGATGGTTGCAATGAGCTTGATCTTGTTTAATCGGACCTAGTATTGATGTTTTACTGGCCACTTGAGTTATGCACTGTGGGTGTTAGGTGTTGAATTTGTAAATTTTAGCACAAAAATTGTTTGCGAATCGTCTTTTTGGCTGTTAACTTCTAATCATGTGCTTCGAATTCCTAGTTTAATTGTTTGGTTGGTGGAAAAATTGGCAGGTTGGAGGAAGAATAGGGGAATCCAACAAAGATTGATCATCCGATTGAGGGCCAAATCCAGTAGTTAAACATAGAGTTAGACTTGTGTTTGGAATTCATGATCTGAAAAAAAAAAATGGAGACGGAGTGAGTATCTTAAACAGCTGTTGTTCAAGAAATTCACTTCAACATGTCACTGTGATGCTACAATTGCCTGACCGTGAATTTTTCAATGGTCATGGTCATGCATTTGTTTTTCCAGCAACTGACGTATAAATTGGGGTAGTCTTGATAAAATCTTGTAATACCATCCAGACGTTCTTGTGCGTGGACAACCATAAATAAACGAAGATAAGATCGAATTACCTTCGACCAGATGATATTTCTTGTATTTGATTTTGATTTTTTTGTTGTCGTCTCCCCAGTCAGACAATGAAGTTTATTCTCTTTGATATTTTCTTTACTTATTGAGGTTGAGAATTTTTGTAAAATAGTGAGAAGATAAAGTTGACTCCAATTGGAAGTCTTTCATAAAAAACAAGGACAATGTTTTCATATATTGTACTCCCCATTTGATTACTTGGTCCATCTTGCAACTGTCTTTCAATCTCCAAATTTTTTTTTTTGATCGGTCAAAAAGAAAATTCATTAAAGAGAGGTACTTAAGGGGGTACCTCAACCCAATGAATACAACCGAAACAAAAAAGAAAAAGGAAACCGAACGGGAGTTTGGCACCCAACACAAGAAAAAACAACTTTACGAAAACCGGAATAAAGAATCCCATAATGTTATCACCGTATTTGTCGTTAGCTCCATCATCTTTGTATTTGATTCGGCCCAAAAAACGCTTGTAATTTAACGTTTCTAATGACGCTTATTAAGTTTTTCCTTTTGTTTTCAAATACTCTTGCATTTCTCTCTCTCCATATGCACCACAAAATTGCAACCGGGATGTTCCAAATTCGAGTAAGTCTTCCATCTCACAATTTAACCTTCCAAGACTTCACATTCTTTGTGACGTTTGAATCATAAGTCCACCGAGAAGGACTTCCTTCAACAAAGTAATCCCAAATTCTTCGAGTTCTCCAACATTCATAAAACAAATGCGAGCTAGTTTCATCATTTTCTTCACAAAAGCAACACAAATTTGAGACATCCATACCCTTCCTTATTAACTTGTCCGCCGTCATTATCTTAACAAACAACAACACTCCATCAGGCTAAAAGAGCCTTTGATGACAAGAAAAATCACAGAAACCTGTGAACTATCTTGAATTTTGATAATGAAGCATATGCTACGCAGTATGGAGAGACTAGTACTGAGCCATTGGAGAGGAGCAAGCGTCCGTTGGATTCAACCAGTGCTGATCAAGAAGACGATGCTGATGAAAGTGGTAGAGGTGGAGCTGCTAAACGAATCCAGAAGATAATGCGTTCTAAACGAGGTCGTGGTGGTGGCCGTGGTAATTGAAGTAAGTGGTTTGTTAAACTTTTATCGCAAGATGTTGGACTTTTAATGTGTTTGGATTGCATTTGTTTGTTTTAGACCTTTAATGTGTTCGGATTTCATGTTTTATTACGTTTGTTACACTCTATTGTCAGAATAGAAACACTACTCGGTTGCTTAATTTTAATTTCTGAAGCTACCGAGTATACCTGGTTTTGCAATTGTCATTCTGTCTTTAAAAATAGGAATAATCGGCCCCTTATTTAGCATTTTTAAGCTACCGAGTATTATTGTTGTTTAGAAGATACACCACTCGGTTGCCTGTGGTTGGTACCGAGTACTGTTGTTGGTTAGAAGATTCACTACTCGGTTGCTTGTTGTTGCTACCGAGTTCCTAAGTTCAGTTAGAAGATACACTACTCGGTTACATTTTGTTGCTACCGAGTATGTATTGCATACCATAAAAGTTGGGATGACCCTCGGTTCTACAAGAAATATAAGTTACACTACTGGTTTAGATCCTTGTTCAACATCCAAACATAACTTGGTTCGATCTCCCTATCTATCAAACCCCAAGCCACGGTGAAACTTTGTTTGTCCGATGTGTGGCAAAAAATATTGATCAACGGCATGTTGTATTTATTGGTTTTGTATGTGCAGTCAATCAACAAAAATTGGTGGAAGCATCTTGCAAGTTTAATCATATCCGGATGCGCCAAAAAAATACGTTTCACTTCCCCGTTAATGGTTTGTCTTCTCATTGTGTAGTTGTGTTGCTCGCATAACCAAGCCGATTGAGACATAATCAATCGACCATCCCATTCCAGCTTTCTAAACATGGCTTGCGCGGCTTTAACTGTAGCCAAAGTAGACAAGTTGTTGGGGTCTTGCTCCCTTATCATAGTGAGGATTTGATTCCCGGTACTTGTGCCCATCATCGCCCTTACAAGATCCATTTGAGGTGGAGTCAACTTAGCATAAGGAACGTGCCCAACAAGACTTTCCGGATCATCATGGTTGTGATAACCATTCATTACTTTCATTCTCCACAATTCATCACGTCCTAGATTAAAAAGAAGCTTGAACGGACAATCAGTCTTCTTTGAATGAGTATCGTAAATCATGTCGGTCTTCTTTACATACTTATAACCCTTTGCATTATGACTCTCATCCTTACTACCACACTCACAAATCATTTCAAACCTATTCCACCTTGATTGTTGACCCGTGGTTACTACGCACATGATCTCTTTTGCACGCACCTCAAGCCAAGCCTTTGCATCTTTCCTCTCTTTCCATGTCTAGACGAGAAAGTCACAACAATTAGAAAACCAAACCAAAAGGGATAAAATCATAGATAAATACAAGTGTAGGAGGCATACCAAGTCAGTTATATAGTGTGAGGAGGTATCGGGTCGCAAATATGAATCATATTCAACAACATCTTCATCGGGAAGGCCCCCAAATGGTACAAGCTACAAAGAAGATTGAAAACATTAGTCAACTAAATTAGAAAACTAACAACAATCGGTAGCTCGATGAAAAAGACAAACTGCCGAGTAGTACTGGAAAGAATCACTCGGTAGCTAATTAAGCCACCGAATATAGATGAGGTTTGGCCAATATTCTGTACCAAAGACCAATATGATTCGGTAACCATTTGAGCCACCGAGTATACATTCGGTAGCTTAGAAGTCTACTGAGTATACATTCGGTAGCTTAGAAGAGATTTCGAGCGACCGAATGGTTACTTTATTGTGCATGTACGGATGATGGTTGGGATATTCGGTGGCTCCATTAATGGTCTGGATCTACCGAATATTCTAACTGCAACATTCAAAGCATGCAAACTTTGATTTTTCATACGTCAATCAACCATTACAAGCTAATGGGTTTCAAATTAGAGAACTACCTGATCGTTTGGAGTCGAGTTCACTTCCTTTCCCTTCTTTGATTCTTGATTTTCTTCCAAACACTCTTGTTCATGGCTTTTCTCTAGAATGGTAGAGTTCCAACAATCCATGGCTTCTTTAACGTAAGAGGAATTCGTAGCATGATCACCTTCAAGAGAAGAAGATTCACCCCGCTCAATCTCACTCAAAACAACCATCTCAACAAAAATAAAAAAACTTCTTCTTTTTCTTCTTTTTCTTCTAACTCTCTCTCAAAATAACAAAAATAAAACAACCTAAGCTAATCGGTGGCTAAGTAGATTAATTTGTAGTTAGGTTAGCTTAATCGGTAACTTGTTTTGAGTTAATCGGTAGCTTAATATGTGTGGGGGTATTTTAGACACTGAGATAAGGGATAACCTAATTACACCCGGGTGATCGAGTTTTCAAAAATTTTCAAAATTTGCCCTAAATCTTTTGGATCTGCCTTAATGACGTGAGGCTAAATTTAAGGGGCATTTTGGTTTTACCCCTAGTTGAAAAAGACAACCTAGAGTTGCCCCTACTTCATCCAAGAATATTGACTTTACCCCTACTTTGATTTTTTCGTCCACTTTTCCACACGTACGAACCACGTGCACACATATTTTCAAAATAAGACTCTTGCACCCTGGCATTAATCCTACGGTTTTAAGAGTTCAGTGTACACGTGTATAAATCTTAAGTAGTAAAAATTTTAAGCCGTCGATTACATATTGCTTTACATATGTCGAAATCTTGACAATCCACTTTTTTTTTATCTTTTATATCTAGCCTAAACCCAGGCGACAATTTTGAGGTGTCTTTCCTTCTTCCTTTTCTAAAAACAGTGGTTGAGTAATCGAATGAGTGAAATCATTTGATATTTTTTCCATCGATCATTACAATAAAATTAGGGGTTTTGCAATTTAGGTTATTATCTATCTATCCAAAGTGGTTTTGTTACGGTTTATTGTGAGGGGAGAAAAAAGGTGGGAGTTTTATTTTAATGGCGGAACTTGAAGAAACGCCTGCTGATCGGTAAGTTTTACTAAAAAAAACACTTTTTTTCATAGATTTCGATAAATGAGTGAATACAGTATCTAAATTTCAAAGAATTGTTATTTCAAAGAATTTTCAACTGTAAATATGTTCGTTGGATCAATTATAAGCGATTTATCCGATTAGTTTTTTGTGATAATCTCGATTTCAATCTAAAAACCATGAAATTGTAATTCAATTTTTATGGCGGAGATGGAGGTGGTGTTGTTGTTGGTTGTTGTGGCGTAGGCGACGTTGCTAGCTGTAATATTGGTGGTGGCTGTGACGGCGGTGTTGTTTATGGTGATGGCGGTTTGGTGGTGGCGGTGTGATAATCATGATTGTTGGTGGTGGTGCTAGTGGAGGTGGCAGTGCTGGCAGATGAGATGTTAATGGCGGCGGCGGCAGAGTGGTGAAGCATATGTGGAAAATCGTTAATATTTGAAAAGGATATAGGAAGATTAATTAAATTTTATAAGGGTATTCATGTCTTTTCATCGTTGAAAAATTTCAAATTTTTTTTTGTCAATTTGGTTCAATTTTTTACTAGACACTGGTATAGACGCACGCGCTACGCGTCTGCTTTGCAGTTTTGTTCTATAAACTGGAACCAATAAAAAATAGGCGGGACGGAGAAGTTGAAGATGGCAACGAAGAAAAATGAGAACTGAGATCTAAAAATGATTTCTATGATAACGAAGGAATGATAAGGAAGGAATGGTTACATATTTGCCCTTTTTTTCTAAAATCTATGATACACTGAGGGAGTATTAAAGTCATTTCGTCGTTTGAGATTTTTTTCTCTGATAATCGAAACACAGAGAGGTATAAGTCATTTTATCGCTGGAAAAAACTTTCGTTTGCAAAAGAAATACGGAGGGGTATAAAGGTCATTCTGTCGTTGAATAATTTTTCGCGTCTGTACGAAAAAAGATGTTTTTCTTTATTATAGTGAGATTTGACAAAAAAAGTGACCATAAAAGGGACTCCCTCCCTTCGGGCCCTCCGGTCGGTCGGCCCAATTAGATATGTTATCGAAGAGTTTGATTGTTGAGGAGGCTTTCATCATTTACCGTTTGATCCATAAAATCAGATCTTTTACTACAAATTTTTTCAATATTTTCCGAATTTGTCCATTTATTTACTTCAATTACCCTATTACCAGACGTATATAAGTAATTTAACAGCTGTCCCCGTTAGGCCTCAACAAGTCCGTCCCTGACTCCAAGTCCACATCTTATGTACCGATAAAATACCTCAATGGCGATTTTGCCTACAAACATAACTATTTTGCTCCAATCTCTTATATTGAATGGCTACAACCAAAGTTTTCTTGTATTTTTCGGACTCAAAAGTTTGAATACAAATTCATGATCATCTCCTCACGACTTTTGCAATAAGTAAAGAATATGAATATGTGTGGCATGCTTTTAATCACATGCCTATCAGTCACATAAGCCCACATTAGTGTATAATTGCTTGATCCAAATTTGGTGGAAAAAATGTGTTGTTGTCCCCATCTGTTAACCATTTTTTCCCAGTTATTTTTCTATATTTCCTTTAGAATTTGATGGTTTATTAACTTATGTTAACAAAATAAATTACATCGATTTGGAAGGCAAGCGAGCAACAAATTGCGCCGCAAGCCCTTTTTGAATAGCAAAACCTATCCTCTGGATTACTAACTCTCTCGAACCTGGAGTCATGACATTGCTATGCATGACTTTTTGTACTCTCTTGAGAAGTCCAACCGCCTCGGGAGCTAAAAATCCAAAAGTATCGTAAGCAAAGGGAATGAAGGCGTGCCCGTTATCCTGACAAGCTTTTTCATGTTTCGAAACTTTACCAGAGGCGGCCCTAAGTGCTGCTTGTCCAACTGTGAACGAACTATACGCTGCACCGGCTAGCGGAGGCACCCCAGTAAGGTCGACACATGCGTGTTTGCCGGCAACCCACCTAAAAATGAGAACATCTTTATATCATGAAAGTAGGGTTTTTTTTTTCCCGAAGGGCATGAAAGCAGTTTTTACATGTTCTAATACTATGGACATAAGGTGAAACTCTTTTCCTCCTCGGATAACACCTTAGATTTTATCGAATCATATTTTGCATTATTATTTGTGGATGCATAAACTTTCAGTTTGTCATGCTCAATCATGATTAGATACTTCTATGACTCATTTATTCATTAAGAATTGGGGTATTTTGTGAAACCTCCCCTCCAAAGACGCTAATTTGCATTACCTCCCCTATTGAAAATTAGGGAAACCTCCTACCGTTAAGTTATCTTCCTAGGTGGATGTTAGTTGAGTCAGCAAAATTGTACACATGGAAAAAATGTACATGTGTCAGGTGGACTTCCCAAATTACCCCCATCTTCTTCATTTGGGGCAATAGTATTCCTGTAAAACCATTTTTCCGATGATACTACTTTTCTTATCTTGCACCGATACGACGCACAACTCTAGAAACACAAACAAAGTGATACAAATATAGTAGAAAATGAAATAGGAGAAAAACCTTACAGAGAATAGGACTGGAAAGATTAGAAAAAGAGAAAGAGAAAAAATCATAGAAATGAAGAGTTATGAGATGGGATGAATAGCTTCCCTTCCGAAATTCATAGAAATCGAAAAAAAAATTTGATGATAACATTTCCGATGGTTGAATTTCTTTTCCTCCATTGTTACGAATTTGGTATGGAGAATTTAAGTCGGAAGATCTACTGTTGTTGTTTTTGTTCTTAATTGGTTCTGGGTCGACCTCCATCTTTTGTGTTAAGCACTTCTTCCACCTTTAACGGTGGTTTTCAATTTACTATGTATAGAGAATTTTTAATCTTTTATGCAACTTTTCAACTACTTTATTGGGAATCTCTATCTGGATCAGATCGGGAAATCAAACAAAACCCTCTTTAGAAACCCCAAAAATCATCAAATAAAAATGTTTTATCCCTCTCATTCTTTCACCATTAACTCTCTGCTATCTTTCTACGACTAGAAAATTGAGAGTGGATACGGGCACTGGTGATGTGGATCTATGGTTCGGTGATTGATAGACGGCAAGTATTATGGAAAACGTCCATGAATCAAATCCTTTGAAACGAGTGTTAATTGATTTTTGAATGGTGTTGATATTGATCGAAATGTTATTGGCGATGCTAGTAGTGGAGTTGACTGTGAAGATTGGGAGGAAGAACATGGAGGAAGGATAGTTTAGCCATTTTCATAATACTCTACGACACATATACATCTAACGTGGCACATAACTGACACACAGATAGATAACTTAACGATATGAGGATTTGCTAATATTCATTCTCTAGGGGAGGTAATGCAAATTAGTGATCTTTAGAGGTGAGGTTATTCAAAATATCCCTTAAGAATTTAGGTGAGATTTGGGAAAGTGTTTATAGTAATTTTTATTTTTAAACTATTTTTTTTTATTTTTAATATACCCTTTTAAATTCCAAAATATATAAAAAAAATATTCTTAGTTATTACCTGGGATGATGTGACCAAAATCTTATGACCAAAACAATCCTGTTGTGACGATAAACTTTGCAAAGCAGTAGGGATATAACAGGAAAACACAATAAAAACCCCACCAACCACACACTGGTTACTTTACAGGCTTCATAAAGTAAAGCAATTGATTGAAGTGGTGTGTAGATTCAGTGAGGTTTCTGATTTCTAGGGCATCAAATTTCAGAAATGGAGATGGAGAAGAACATCTCTATACTGATTTGCAAATTAAAACCTTGCAAAGATGTTAGTGGTGTAAATAAAATCCAATTTTGTGAAAAACATCTCCAAATTTATAAAGAATTTCTGGAAAACAATCCATCTTTGGTGAGTGAAAAGAAGAGTCAGCTTCTTGGAATTGAATATCCAAATCTAATTACCAACAAGGAGAAGGAGATTGATCTGCCTCCGGATGATCTACGTTGTTCTCATGATGGTGTACGGAGATGCAAGAGGGTTAGGATGTGGGTGGATGCTGAAGATGATATTAGTGTTCCGAATACGAAATATTGTCGACATCATTACACTTATTATGCAGGCAGGTCCGCGGAGAAGAAGAAGAAGACAAATGGAGATGGTGAAGGTAGTAATTGCTCGTACAAACGGCGGAAGAAGAAGGTCCTAATTGAAACAGGAATTCAATTACCAGCTACTACTACTAGTGATAAATCTCACTGTGAGTATCCCATTTACTTAAATTTCAATGTATCTTCATTTTATTTTAGTAAATTATGATACCTAATTTACAGTAAAGATGAAAAACGAGATTACGGCAAACTCAAATTTCACCAAAACCTAATTGATAACAAACACACACAAAATCCTCTAATTAATTCGGAAATTGAAACCCTAACAAAAGAAATTAGGCAAAAATCCCGTACCTATAATGTTCTTCGAAACTCAATCCACTACAACCCTAGAAATTCCTTTTCTTTGATTTATCAGATTTTGTGAAAAAACCCTAGAATTGGTGAACTCAAAACGGAAGGGACCTATAAAATGATACATTTATTGCTGTTTATCTTCATTTTGGTGATGTTGTTGCTGTTCGTTTTCGTTTGCTTACATGTTTAGATTACCATGACTAATTCAGAAATTTGTATGCCCTCACTAACTAACTGAGAATTTTTCATCCAGATGATAAAATTATAGAAGGTGATTCTGCCAATACCGGAACAAAGAGGAAAAACGTCGAAAGAACAGAATGCTCTGGAGAACTAGAATCATTGACAAGAACAAGGGACCCTGTGGTCGAATTGGAGAGTCTGGAGCATTATAAGCATGAGTGTGTTAAATTGGCTCTGGAGCTTGAGAAGAAGAAAGCCGAGTGCACTATACTGCAGGGTAAATTAGCGGAGGTAGAAACTAGACGAACCAATACTGCTACAGATGAGACTGAACGCACAAACGCGGATGCAACTGGATGTTGGAGGAAGATGTTTTCCGATTTGGAGAGTCGAGTTGTCCTAAATATGGAAAATGTAAATTCAACAATGGGATGTGTAGAGTCTCGCATTTCCAAATTGGAGAGCCTCGTCCTGAGGAGTGCAGAGGAAAGTTCAATACCAAGATGTGTGGAATTGCAGAATTCTGAAAAGACCGAAGCATGTGATTTGCTAAATGACGTTACTCAAACTGGTGACAAGCAGAGAGATAAAAACAGCAGGATTAAACTTACTGCTGAAACCAGCAGCAGACAGAAGAAGGATCCTCTGTATGAGTCGAAAACCAAAGAGAATGTGCCGAATGTGTCTGACATTGGTGTCAATAAACATCATGAGGCAGAGCTTGAAATTCCCAAGTACTCTGCTACGAACAATTCTTCTGGAAGTCTACACTTATCAAGCGGGGGTGAAAATGTTGAAGAAGGGAAGGGTCGGGGCTGTTCAGAGGAGAGACCATCTCAACATCATTTAGAAATACCTTTTGTGAACTTGGTCTCAGATGATGATGGTGAAAAGCCTATTGTGAACTTGGTCTCAGATAATGATGGTGAAAGTTCCCCTGAATCTTTTCCGGAAGAGTCTGATAGTTCTAGTGATTCAAAAGGTTCTCTCGGTGATCTTATGGAAATGTTGGCAATGAAATACAGGAATCGCAACAAAGACAAAGAAATAAGATGGAAATTTGAGGCTGATATGCTTTCTTCATTTGAAGAGGATCCTGAGCTCTGCATGAAAGCTGTTTGTGCTCTGTACCGGCAGCAAATATCCGAAGACGAAGTATCAGCAAAGGGTTTGTTCCATTACAATGATGTTCCCAGGTATGTAAAGAACTCTCTACGAATTGGCTGAATCTATTGCATTGACTCTTCTCATATTCTGCAAATTTATTGAATGATGCAATTCTTCCATCAGTTAGCTTTACCTTAGAAAGTATCCTCTCTTTTTGGTGGTACTTAAAGCATTCTTATTTGCATATCACAATGTCTGAAGACTTATCTTTATTCTTAGAAATCAAAGTGTGTCGGGGGAATGATCATACCATTTATCCTGTTCTTATATCCCAATCAAAATATTGTGCATCCTATCTCTACTGTAAACTTGTGGTTGTAAATGGTCAACATACTTAGCGGAGATATTAGATGATCCTGTAAATAGTTTCAATTGGCGTCTACACTACCTCACACATCAACATGAAATTTCAGTATCTGCACTGGCTGACTTTGTATATCGATTCAACAGAGTTGGGTGGCACAAGAAAGTTTACTGGTCCACTTTTCCATAAATCTTAGATTGAAGATTTGTTGGCTTCCCCAGATTTCTTATGTGTAGTTTGTGGGTGAACTGTGTGAAGAAGTGATTTTCTTTCTCGTGGATGCATGTGCACGGGGCAGGAAAGCCCGCCAGCAAATTATTCATATTCTTATTTTGAAGTACCATGAACTGAGCAAATTGGAAATGAGAAGAATCAACAGTAGTATCTTTTCTTTGTTTCCTAGTTAATACACTGTTTGCTTTGATTGATATATTTCTTCTAACAGGGTTACTACTCTGGCCAAGTTTCTTATGGATGAGGACTGCAAAGGTGACCTAAAGAAGTCTGTCGAAGAGTTGGAGGTATTCGATTCTGAAGCGGTTGAAGACTGCAAGATGCTGGCTAAACGATACTCGAAGCAGTTATTCAGTGCCTACCAAAACGGAGAAGATCCTTCCTTCCTACTATAACTGTCATCCAAGGAGATCAAACCGGTAAGTGACAGATTGTTGTGCAAGTGGCCTTCACAATTTTTATCGAGGTATTGCAATCTTCCATATCCTTTTAACCTCCTTTTTTGTTATTCACATATGAAATGGAAAACTGGTCACGATACCAAATATTACATTGGATCCATATAGACTCTCTAATGGTAGATACACTTCAGGTTATATGGTGAAAAAGTATCACTCTGTTTTGCTCATGGAACTCACAATGTACAATCTAATTACTGAAATTAATGCTAGATTACTCCTTTTCTTTTTTATTGTACAACATATCATCTGTTAACAGAACTAGTAACAAGGTAGCCGACTGTGTTGCAAAGTTTCTTGATAGGATTAGCCTCATCCCATTCTTTTGTTCGTCTTCTAGTCCCTTTTGGATATTTCAGCTTACCTAAGTTTAATTGCCACCCAACTCCTCATTTTTGATAGAACTACTAGTACTAGAGCATGTCATATCTTATCCATCAGTGCGCTTTTGTGCATTTATGCCATCAACATCTCCTTAAATCTGTTTGTAATTGAAACATCCTTTTTGATTGTGTCTTTTGAAGTGTTTATGATACAATGTCGTATGTTTCTCATTTTCATCTTCAAGGATTTTCCTCAATTTTCCTAATTTCATAACATTGAGAATTTTGGTTAGGATTGGGGGTAACAGCATTCCCATCAACTTACCAGGCATACAGGACTATACTCTTTTCTTAGAGCCTATGATATCTAAAATTGGGAGTCAAATGACCAGTCTATGTAAAATAGGTCAATCTATCATGTTTTTCGTAAAGTTGGGTACCGGCTAAGAATTTCTCAGATGCACACATAAAATGGGTATGTCTCATATTATTTGATCATTGGCGGCAGAAAAAAAGAGATAGTGGTTGGTAGAGAAATAAACCTTCGAGAGTAACTTTTATTAGGTACCTAGATTGATGATTCGATTGGGTTTCCAGAAATGGATGGTCAAATATAGTGTTGTAGGAGGATTATGGTGCAGCACTTGGGCTTACCCTTCGAGCAGCTATTTGACTTATAACATCTCTTCCGTTAACAGAACTAGTAACGAGGTAGCTGACTGTGCTGCAAAGTTTGCTAGAAAGCATTAGCCTCATCTCGTTCTTTCATTCATTTGTACATCTTCTAGTCCCTTTCGGATATTTCTGCTACATAAGTTTAACTTCTGCCCAACTTCTCATTTTTGATACAATTACTAGAACTAGAGCCTGTGACATCTTATCCTTCAACTCTTGTGCTTTTTTGTCATCTTGTAAGTCTTTAAAAGTGTCATTAACATCTCCTTAAATCTGTTTGTAATTAAAACTTCCTTACGATTGTCTCTTTTCAAGTGTTAATGATGCAATGTAGTATATTTCTCAAAAGGTGGTTATGCCAATATCGGAAAGAAGAGGAAAATCGTCAAAAGAACAGAAAGTTCCAGATAACCCAAATCATTGACCAAAAGGAGGGAAGCTGTGGCTGAAACTAGGGATCATTCAAATTGCTCGAAACGGAGAAAGATGGTAACAGAAGATGACCTGTTTGTTGACGAAATAAGAATTGAACCAGCTGCTGATGATACCTACGACTGTGAGTAACTCTTTCTCACATTTCTCCCTGTTTCAACGTATCTTCATTTTAGTGATTTTGCTGTTGTTGTTTGTTTGCTTACACGTTTAAATTGCGGTAACTGATTAAAAATCTGTTTCTAGCCAAGAAAATTTGTAAAAAATGCATTAATTAACAATTGCATTCACTAACTACCTGAGAATTTTTCATCCAGCTGATAAAAGTATTGAAGGTGGTTCTGCCAATATTGGGACAAAGCAGAACACGGTCGAAAGAATGAATGCTCTGGAGAACTAGAATCATTGACAAGAAATAAGGACCCTGTGGTTGAATTGGAGTGTCTGGAGCATTATAAGAGTAAGTGCATTGAATTGGCCACGGAGCTTGAGAAGAAGAAAGAGGAGTGCACTACACTACAGGGTAAGTTAGTGGAGGTAGACATTAGAATGACTGCTGTTACAGATGAGAGCAAACGGGCACTGGCGGATGCAACAGAATGTTGCAGGAAAATGCAATCCGATTTGGAGAAGGAAAAATCAACAACGGGTTATCTAGAGTCTCGTATATTGAATTTGGAGAACCTAGTCCTGAGAATGGATAATTTAAATTCACCAATGGCAGGATCTGTAGAGTCTCACCTTTCGAAATTGGAGAGCCTAAACCTGAGGAACAGAGATAATGAAATGAAATGGAATTCTGAGACTGATATGCTTTCTACATTTGAAAAGGATCCTGAGCTTTGTATGAAAGCTGTCTGTGCTCTCTACCGACAGCTAATATCTGAAAATGAAACGTCAGCCAAGCACAAGCAGTTGTTCATTCCCAGCGATACACTCAGGTATGTTCTGAATCCTCTACGCTTTTCCTTCAATTCCAATTTGCGTACACTTGCTAAATATCTTCAGCGATACATATATATACTGTATTGCACGGACTCTTCCATATTCTGCTGCCGAATTCATAGGTGTTCGATTAACATCTCAAATAACAAGATCATATGAATGACGGAGTTCCTCTATTACATATTTGGCTTTACCTTAGAAAAGTATCCCCTCGCTTTAGCAGTACTTAGAGCATCATTACTTGCGTATCCGTCTGAAGATCTATCTTTGTTTTCGTGGGTAATGATCATAGAGCACGTTTATACGTTTTTCATATCTCAGTCAAAATATAGCACATTCTATCCCAATATAGTTTGGAGATATAAGATCATCTTGTAAATAGTTTCAATTGGCGCCAACACTACCTCACTTGTGAATAGAAAATTGCAGTCTCTGAACTGACTGTGGACTTTTGTATATCGATTATCGACAGAGTTGGGTGGCACAAGAAATTTTTGTGGTTGACTTTTCCATAATTGCCAGATGAAAGATTTGTTGCCATCCTCAGATTTCATATCTGTAGTTGTCATGTGGAAGGGCTGGAAAGCTAGCTGCCAAAATGTTTATACTTATGTCGAAGTACTATGAACAAAATGGAAATGAATGGGATCAACTGTAGTATGTTTTCTTGGTTTTTATTTTCCATACGCCGTGGCCTTGATTGATATTTTTCTCTTAGCAGGGTTACTACTTTAGCCAAGTTTCTAATGGATGGGGACTGCAAAGGTGACCTCAAGAAGTCTGTGAAAGATTTGGAGATATTCGATTCGGAAGGGATTAAAGACTGCAAGAAGCTGGCTAGAAGATACTCGGACCTGTTATTCAGTGTCTACCAAAACGGCGAAGATCCTTATTTCCTTCCACCTACAACTGCCAGCAGCCATGGATATCAAACTTCTAAGCGGTAGATTGTGGTGTAAGTGGCTTTCACTTTATTCACTACTAGGCATTTCAATCTTGCATCTCGTGTTAACCTCCTCTTTTATTATACACATCACATATGAAATGGGTGTGTATTGACTCTCCAATGTAGTAAGTAAAATATTAAGGTAGTTATCTTTATAGGTGTAGTTGTTTAGCTCATGGAACTGATTATGTGGTGCTTAACTTAGAACTACTGATATTAAAGCTGGAAAATGGGATGGAATGGTTAGTGTCGAGCCTAATTTAGAAGCAGGTCCAACAGGCCATATATTCAAAACCCGACCCTCAGAAAGGACCTAAAAGTTTTGACATAGAATTACCAGTGTGTAGGAAGAAGTGTATCAATGACTGGAAATGTGTCGGTTTAAGTTTTCTCTAATGGAGTAATGGGTGCTTGTTCGCTTCCCAAATCAATACGTTGGCCAAGGATGATGTGACTGTATTTGGGGGTTTGGCAGATGTTTAACTTCTAATCTCAGCTTAGCCCTGGCAGGAAAAACCTATGTGTCAATCGGACATCAGTGGTTCTTGGCATTAGCAGGCCCATATGCTTCAAAAATGTTCACTATCTTAGATTTGGAGGGACACCTGAGGATGATCCAACTAAATGTTGGAGGAAGTTGTTTTCGGATCTTGAGAACAGAGTCCTGAAGATTGAAAATAAAAATTCAGCAATGGAATGTGTAGAGTCTCGCATTTCTAATTTGGAGAGCCTAGTCCTGAGTAGTGCCAAGGAAAATTCAATATTGAGATGCGTAGAATTGCAAAAATATTATTTTAAAACATAACAAAAACAAATTAAGAGAGAACAAACCTGAGCCAATACATTATCCTTTGTTGATCCGATTCCATATGATGGTTCACATATGATACAACCAAACAAACAGCTCATACAACAGACCGATTTAAATGTCTCTCTCGCTGTCGTTTCTGTAGATTATTCAAAACACTTTAGTTAATAGTTTCAATATTCTTTGGCAGGTTTCATCAAATACTTACTAAGCACCATTTAAATCCTTAACAAACTTAACTTCATATATAGAACTAAACCAAGAAAATAGTACCCTCCACTCATGATTTTTCTTTTATATTATGGAAATGAAACAGACGAACACAAATCAAGCCAAACCCAAAAATGTATACCACCCTAGATATCATAATTACAATCCTAATTTCTTGTTTTTTCATGAATTAGGATCGGAATCATACCTGACCGAAAAAAATATAAAACTAATTTTTATCATCAATTGAATTAATTCTGATTCTCTGAACCACCACCTTCAGAATCATTCCTTCGTCGGCAACGTTTAATTTTTTGGGCAAATCGACTGCAGCTTCTTCGTTTATATGAAAATCCATGGAGTTAAACCATCATGTTCAGCGTTAACTGCTAGAAACCAAGCAAAAACTTAAGGAAGTAGGCTATTGTAAAAGAAAGAATGAATTATGTATTTGCCTCTCTTGGCTTTTGAATTTACCTCAAGATTAGTGAAGGCAGATACAAAACATAGAGAAAATGCGGAGGGGTAAGTTAGTCTTGTCAGGTGTGAAAAAAATAAAACGGAAAGATTTTTTTTCGGGATTTTCTTTGATCCGGCAGCTGCGTTTTAAAGTTCTACAGATCAAAGGCTATGAAGGGTGAAAGGTTTTAGAAGTGTTGCTTGCCTTGAAGAAGGGGGAGATTCTTGACATGCCTCCTAAGTCTTAGCCAACAATTTTGGGTTCTTAATAGAACCAAAAAAAAAATATCAATGGAAGCACTAATTGATAGCACTACATTAGACTCTTCTTTAATTGAATTATTATTGGCTCAAAAAGCATAGGGTTATTATATGTTTTAAGAAGATGTGGCAGATGGAAATGTAACTAAATTTGGACAATATTTTGCACAATATTTACGATTTGTCATTTTCAGTTTTCTTGTGGAAATACAAAATGAAAATAATCTAAAAAATAAGATAACAGTCTAATGAACTTTGTAAAAATTGGAGGGGAGGAAAGTGCACCCCGGTTAAAGCCGGGATGCACAAAAGTCGCACTGTAAACTCATGGATGATTTGTAGCTTAAAAATGCATCAAAACATGGAAAAAATTGGTTTCATTGAAAAATCATGAATAACGATTTACTCCGAATCGGTTTAATTGATGTCTCATATGCCGATTATTGTTCGTGTTCTTTATTCAGAACATAATCCGTATATATATGAGACATCCCTTACTCTAGGCACTTGCCGACACCCTTTCCTGCTCCTACTACATGCCTTTGGGTCCTCAAATCACTGTCAATCATATATTTTTTAAATTATTTTTTTCAAAAAATGTTTTGTCGACCGATCCAACTGGGTTCGAAATTCGTTTGCATCGGGGTGGGGAGGAGATTTTTCTTTATTTTTTTGCCTAGCTACCTGGGCTTGTAGGTAGTGGACTTCGGTCCAAACTTTAATATAACCTTTTAAATTCAAAAAAGAAAACTAATCAAATAGTGGTTGCTTTCTCATCTGCCCACTACTAATCCCAATAATTCAGCCAGAAATTGTCTTAACCTTTAAATAATGCAAGCATAACAATTGGGCTATTCTCTCAGGTCAGTATATCTTTTTTTTTTGATGAAAGGAGATAATATTGAGACTAGAAAGCAACTGATACAGAGTTTGGATTACAAATTTTTTCAAACCATAAAGCTCTACTAACCACATCTAGATTGTACGAATTAAGATTAACATCCCTAAGTTTAACTAGTTGTTTAGCTAAATTGTCCGCTAAATTATTACATTTCCGATTGATATAGTGATAAGAGGAACAAGTGAAATGGGTATTTAGCTTTTTAGCCTCTAGGAGGTTTATCTCGCTCCTCCATTGCACAGGAAAATAGTTCTTCTTCATATAGTTAATGACATTTTGATTGTCATTCAGGAAGCATAACTTGGACTTCCCTAAGCCAGCGCACCATCTTGTAGCTTCTCGGCAAGCTCTTGCTTCTGCGTCTTCAGGGCTAGTGCAATAGCCTGATCCTCCTGCAAATCCAGCAATGTGCCCAGAGTTAGAAATCTGTATCACACCATAGGCAAATTGTTTTGTCTCTTTAATAAAGGCAGCATCAAAGAAGATGAAATCTCTGTCGTTTCCTTCAATGTTGTCTTCCCAGTTATTAGTCCTACATAGGGGATGTCTTTCCTGACAGGTGGAAGAGCATTTCTTGTTGGTGTTCTTTTTCTCCTTAAGTTTATTGATAGTAATGTCTTTCATGATGACACTACAAAGATCTCTTGGGTTTGGTTTAACAGAATCGAAAATGACTCTACATCTATATTTCCATACGTGCCAGATGATATAAGCAATGAAGTCTATGTTGTTAATGTCTTTGAGCCATAGAAGACACCAGTCATGAAAGGATGAGTATTTTGCTTTGTAAAAGACATGGTGAGCAGACAAATATCTCCAAACAACTTCAGTGAACAAGCATTCATTGAATAGGTGGTCCACACTCTCTTTTTTCCCTGAGTTGCAAAGAACACAAGAAGTATCTATTGAAATGTGTCTGCCTAATCTTTCCCTAACAGACAGGCAATCATTCAAAGCTTTCCAAAGGAAGTTTTTAACCCTGGGAATTACATCTAGGTGCCAGATTCTGAACCAGTTGACTTTCTTATTTCTATGATTTCTATCGCAAAGAAAATTATAAGCAGATTTGACTGAAGCATTACCATCTTTGGTACCAATCCACATTATTCTATCCTTCATATCAGTATTAGTAGGAACATGAATAGTATTAATAGCTAATACAGTGTCACAATCAAACAGACTAGAAATCATATCTTTTTTCCATTTTCTGTTAGTATCTAGAATATCAGATACTCTAAGGTTTTCAGATATGGTTTGATCATGTTTTTTGACCGGTTTTCTACCATTTGGCAGCCAATTATCATTCAATAGATCAATGTCTCTACCATTATAAATGCACCAGCAGTGATTTTCCTTGATGACTTCTAGACCTTTGCAGATGCTAGACCAGACCCATGACTTATTGGATTTTTTCTTGTATCTAATAGCATCAGAGTTTGGAAAATACTTAGCTTTAAGAATTTTACTCCAGAGTTGTTCAGGGTTCTTAATAAGTCTCCAAGCTAATCTTGTGAGTAAGGCCAAATTAAATTTATGAGGATTTTTAAGCCCTAAACCTCCATTACTTTTGTTGGTGCAGATAAAGTCCCAAGACTTTAAGTACATGCTTCTCTTCCCCTCTTTCTTTTGCCACCAAAAATCCCTTTGGAGATTTTCTAGCCTATCCAGGGTTTTGTTGGGAAGCATGAAGCACATCATTTGGTACATAGGCATGGCGCTAGTAACAGATCTAATCAGGGTGGTTCTACCAGCTTGGGAGAGTAGTTTGGCCTTCCAGCCTTGTACTCTGTTATAGACTTTTTCCAACAAGTTTTGATAGTTAAAACTTTTAGATCTATGGAAGAAAAGGGGGGTACCTAGATAAGTATCAGTTTTAGTAATTCTATTTACTCTAAGGATTCTAGCAAGCAATTTACAGTGTTTATTTTGCACCTTTTTACTGAAGTATATACCTGATTTTTTGTAATTAACGACTTGACCAGAAGAATTGCTAAAAATATTCAATAATTCAATCAAATTCCTAGCTTGGTGAATACTAGCAGCCGTGAAGAGAAAAGCATCATCAGCGAAAAAAAGATGAGTAACAGAGGGGCTTTTTCTGTTAACCGTAATACCTCTAATGTTATTTGTAAATTCGGCATGATAAAGAAGTTTTGAAAAGGCTTCCATACAAATGATAAAGATAGCTGGGGACAAAGGGTCTCCTTGTCTAATTCCCCTAGTGGGGAAGAATTTGTCCCCAGGAGAATTATTAACAAGGACAGAATAAGAAACAGAAGATAAGCATTCGAGAATTAAATCACAGAAGTCATTTGAGAAGCCCAATTTCCTGAAAACATGAATGATGAAATGCCATTCCATCCTATCGAAAGCTTTAGATAAATCAAGTTTTAGGGCCATGTAACCACTTTTTCTTTTACTAGTTTTCATGGTATGTAAAATTTCATGGGCAACTATGATATTGTCTGTTATCTGTCTCTTGGGTATAAAGGCAGATTGATTCGGGGATATTATCTTTTCTAATAGAGGTTTAATTCTATTGGCAATGATTTTGGAAACTACCTTATAAAGAGCATTACACAGACTGATTGGTCTAAAGTCACTAGGTGTTTTAGGAGAATTGCTCTTTGGAATCAGAGAGATGTAAGTATGATTACTATTTCTTTCTAGTTTTTTCTCTTTAAAAACATTTTGCACCCAGGTTACAATATCACACTTTAAGGAATTCCAATGGTGTTTATAAAAGCCTGGAGGAAACCCATCAGGGCCAGGTGCCCCCCAAGAGTTCATCATAAATAGGGCATTCTTAATTTCTAGTTCATCTGGAATAGCATTCAATAAAGCATTGTCACTATCATTAATAACAGGAGAAATGATGCTATCAAATATCGGATGGATGTGGTTATTATCAGAAAGCGCAATATGCTTGAAATGATTGGTAATTAAAGTAGAAATTTCACTTTGGCCTTCAATCCAAAGGCCACTGTCATCCCTAATACTATAAATTCTATTTACCCTTCTACGTTCAGAGGCACATTGATGGAAGAACCTAGTATTATGGTCATACTCTTTAATCCATTGTTCCTTAACATGCTGACCCCAATAACTTTTTTCAATTTTATACCAAGCCTCAAGTTCATTGTGGAGGTTTTCTAATCTGTTTTTAGTCATTATGTTATACTGTTTTCTATTTTCGCTTTCAATTTCTTTAAGAGTATTGGAAATATTTCTAAAAATATTTCCAAAGACAGACTTGTTCCATTTTAAAAGCTCAGATTTCAGGTTGTTCATGATAGAGCTAAGTCTATCATCCTGAGTCTGAGATTTAGAGATAGAATTTTCGACAACCTCATTGTATTTTTCATGCTCTAACCAGCACTTCATGTATCTATAGGGTCTGTTGTTATTCTCATTTTTAGGGATGGAATCTAACATTATAGGGGAATGATCAGATCCAACCCTAGTCAGATGTTTGTTTATTGAAAGGGGAAACAACTCAATCCATTTATGATTGACTAAGACATGGTCAATTCTTTCCTGTATATTCTGGTCTCCAATTCTCTTGTTAGTCCAAGTGAAAGGGAGGCCAGAGAAATTCAAGTCTATTAAGCCTAGGTTGTGAATGCAACTATATATATATGAGCAGCTACTTGAAGAACTGGAATTACCTCCTTCTTTGTCATCTTTGTGCATGATAAAGTTCATATCTCCTATTAAAGCCCAAGGAACATTTTGATCACTGAAGTTTGAAATAAAGTCCCATTGACTAACTCTAGTATTAGCATCTAAAGCACCATAGATAAAAGTAATATTCATGCTTAAATCATCCTTGTTAATGCTGAAGTTGAAGACATTTTCTCTAAAGGAAATAAGCCTAGCAGCTACATTATGAAACCAAGCTATTATGAATCCACCTGATCTACCAATAGAGGGGATAACTAACCAATCTTTGACTTTCATATTTTTAAGGATTTTTTCCATGTAAGGAATTTGAACTTTTGTCTCTGAAAGAAAAAACATATCAGTATTATTTGATTTGCATAAGTGTTTGAGGTGGTCTTGTTTTAGTTGGGATCTCAGCCCTTGCAGATTCCAAGATAAAATTTTAAAGTCAGATCTTCTAGTTCTCTCATCATGTATGAATTGGAGATAGAAACTATGATGATTGAAAGGGAATAGAGCCACAATGAAACAATCAAGAAAGATGAAAATAACAGGGTAAATTTGGGCAATAAATTCGAAATTAAATTCTATGTGAGGACTGTAAAGAAGGATAAAACAAAAAACAAAGATGTATGCAGGGATATAAGAAGCAAAGATGCAGGGAGGGATATAAATGTAGAGGAGGTGAGGGAGATGGGAGTTTACCTCAGTGTTTTCAGTAGGCAAGGAAACTCTTCCCTGAAGCTCAGTTCCAGGACCAGATATTGCGACTCCAACTCCTCCAGTAAAGGAAATGAGTTCTTCCTTGGACATATTGGTTGAGGTGGCATACTCAATAATAGCTTTCTCATCGAGAGAATCTTTGTGGATGATTTGGGGCACGATTTCATCTTCATTCAGAACTTTTTCGGCAACCTCATTCGGAATTGAGTTATCACATTCATCATTCCCATTTTCATCAATTTTCACCCAGCTACTTAGCATGCTTTTCTTTCTCTCTTTTCCAATACTGATTTGAGTTCTTTCTTTCCCTAGAGAGACATACTGTCCCAGCATTCTTGCCCAATCTGAGAATTTTTTCTTTTGTTTTTCAGCTTTTGTATCTCCTTTTACCGATCCTGCCTCATTAGCATTAAAAGTTTTTCCTTTTCCTTCCTCATCATTCCCCGTACCATTTTCCTCAGTTATCTTCCCTTTTCCTTTAATAGCTTTCCTCAACTCTTCAAGAGAGATGAGATCAGTTGTATTGCCAGCATTAGAGGTGGGGATAGTTGCAGAAGAATCCGTGTGCTGAATATTTTGGTCTCCAATGAAGGTTTCAGAGTTGTTGGAAGCAGTAAGAGGGACCACTTGTGGTGAAGAAGAGATTTCGATAGCAGCTCTCCCCTGATTTTCATCTTCAATCTCCAACCTCATCCTCTTCCTTCCATGACTTCTTTCTCTGTCTATTTCACTATCGTAGATCCTCAGACCCGCAACTGCCTTCTGAACTGTGCTGATGATTCTGCTGCTTTGCACCCATCTTCTGTTCATGATGATGTTGATTGTTTCTTCATTCTGGATGGTGATTCTAGGGATATTTCTTTTTCCATATCTGAGATTAGCTTCACACTCGTCTCTTCTATGATCTATAGTCCAGCATCTCTTGCATGTAGCGAATGGGAGTTTGTCGAAGAAGATCCTGACATTAATGGTTTCCCTGTCATTCCCATCGATTATAGTGATTTTAGTAAAACTTTTCAATGGGATCAACAAGTTAACCAACACATGAGCTCTGTACGCTCCATTTTCTTCGGCAATAGGACCAATCAGAGCTAGGACTTTTCCTATTTTTTCTGCCACCTTTCTAGCAATATCACCTCTTTCAACAAGGTCACTCCTAAGAGTGAACTTGATCCAGAAGTCATGAGTATTAAAGTCTACACGATTGATATTATCATCTCCAGACCAAACCCTAAGAGATAATAATTTTCCATGAACTCTGTTTGGGTTTGAGTAGATTGCAGTAGAAAAATCAGATTCCTGAGTAAATCTAAAAATGAAAACTTGAGGGTTTCTTGTTTTTCTAACTAGGATTCTTCCGACTGGTGACCAGTTTAAGTTTAGAGCATAAGTTATCTCACCAGCAGAGAGGCCTCTTGGATCATCATTCTCCAGGATTTCCTTGAAGAGTTTTGCCACTAATCTTGGGTGTTTCCCTTTCTGAATAGCTAGAGTCGTTACCCTGAGAAATTCAATGTAATCTCGATAGGTACCAATTCTTAATTCAGCATCTTCCTGCATAAGATTTGATAAATGAGAGATGAAGGTGTTGGATGGAATATCAGACATGATGAATAGATTTTTGGAGTTCAGAGAGTGCTTTTGTTGTGTAGAGTTTTGTGAAGTAGTGAAGTGTGTTTTAGTGTTGTATAAATAGTAAGTATTTGCATGCAGGAAATTGTAAAAAATTATAGGTTCATGATGCCACTTGTAAGCACACATCAACGCACTATTACCATGCAGAGATAATTTCTTAATGGGAAAATCTGATAAAGATTTGAAAATCTCTTTACCAGTTGAGCAAGAAATGCACAGTGCTAGAAAGACTAAAATATGCCGGGTAATGATTATTACTTGCAGAACACCATTTTGTTTTGTCTTCATGCTTTTGTTAAATTTTTTGAGGCGGTGTAAACTCCAAATACTGTTCATGAATCGGAAAATTTGACTCAGCACGGACTCAAGAACATACCCAATTTGTGTCTGACCGGGAAGAAGGAAATTCCCATATTTCATGATTTCTCTGATGAAATTGACCTGTTCTGGCCTGAACTGAGCTTCAGCTCCAAGTATCCTTCCCTGGAAAACACAGAGAAGAACAAACAACAACCCTGTTGGGTAGTAATTAGTGAATTCCATATCGAGAAAAACCAAAGAGAAAAAACCCTAGAGCAAGTAGAAACCTAAATTTGAAAAATAAGAGGACAGTTGAAAAGAGAAAACAAAAGAGAAGATGGGGTAAGCTAAGAAAGGTATGGGAATAGAAGGATTGAGGAAGAAGAGGAGCTAAATTAGATCATGATGAGAGAAGTAGAAGATTGAGTCGAGACCGATTTGATCGCCGAGTTGCAGAGCAAAAAAGACCCGATCCGAGATGCCCTCCGTATAAATTGTGTATTGGCTGGCTGGAACCCAGGTCAGTATATCATTGTTGATATTTTTTTTTTTAAATTTCCTTACTCTGGTCTTACCTTTGACCTGTTAGTTGAAAGTTAACCGTAGTTGTAGCTTGTTGGTTATCACGAGGCAAAGCAACGGTTGTCTTTAGATCTATCTGTATTTAGACGACGGTAAATAACACAAACAGGTGTGCGGTAAATAATCAGATGGCTGTCTTCTCTACATCAGTCCTGTACTTGAAAAGGTTTTATAAAGTAAAGGCAAACACTGTTTCAGAAAAGTTTTGTAGATTTAGAGAGATTTCATTTCTAGGGCACAAGAAGATGAAGAAGAAGAAGAAGGCTATACCGATTTGCAGAGTAACATACTGCAAAAATGTTTGTGGTGAGAGTAAATTGAAACTCTGTGAAGAACATCTCAAGATCCATATAGAATTTTTAACACAAAATCCTTGTTTGATTACTAAAAGGAAGAGTGAAATCCTTGGGATTGAATATCCAAATCTAATTACCAACAAAGAGAAGCGTCCTGATGAGCAGCGTTGTTATTTTACTACTGGAATTAAATGGAGATGCAAGAATTTTAGGATGTGTTTTGATCCTGCGGAAGAACATAATAACAATATTGTTCGTAAAACGAGATATTGTCGACATCATTACACTTATTATATAGAGAAGAGGGGCGAGAAGAGGAAGAGGAAGAAGAAGAAGAAGGCGGTAGCTAGTGATACCAACTGTGAGTAATCCTTCAATTTAGTGATTTTTTGCTTACATGTTTTAATTATGCTAATTGAGAGAAATTTCATAGTGAATAAGTCCTCGTTGAATGAATCGAAATGGGATTAGAAATGTATGACTAATGAATTTGAAATATTAGATAGCAAGTGATAGAATTGCATTATACATCATATAGTTTACGGCATAATGAAATTGCATTGTACAACTAATTGGTAATGTAAGGACAGAATGGACAATAGTTTAGGAGACTCACTTGAGAAGTGAATGATAGTCCTAAGGCACTCACTTGTGGAGCATTGCCCTATTTGAGTAAGAGGTACAAAGACAGCTGTGCTCTAGGATAGATGCAATAAACCGCCTGGTTCGAAGCTTTGAACTATAGCTTCACACAAATTGTTGTGAAGTTCATAAAGAAGTTTCATAATTTGGTTTAGGATGAATGAAGTGAACCGTAGGTATATGACTTGACATTGGCAATGCTACAAATACCCGCCAGTAAATAGCCATCCACAAAGAGTGCGACACTAGTCAACACAAAGATGCTTGAACTCACCAGTAATGCACACATCTTAGGATGCTAAGAACAAGCGTAGCATTATATTTACACATATATAATCCTATTTCAATTTCCTCAACGAGGACTAGTATTACAACTTCGCAAAGGAAGAGTAAATATCATTGCATTGTCTGACTAATTGGTAATTTTGATTCCAGCTGATTCAATTATTAAAGGTGTTTCTGCCAGTATTGGGAAGAAGAGGAAAAACGTCGAAAGAACAGAAAGGTCTAGAGAACCCAAATCATTGACCAAAAGCAGGGAAGCTGTGTATGAAACTGGCAATCATTCAAATTGCTCGAAACGGAGGAAGATGGTAACGTTCGTTGAGGAAACAAAAATTCAACCTGAACCACCTACTAATGATACCTATGACTGTAAGTAACACTTTCACACAATTCTACCTGTCTAAATTTGTCTTCAGTTTAGTGATTTTTTATGTTGTTGTGGTTGCTGTTGTTTTTCACATGTTTGAATTCCGGTAACTGATTGAGAAGTTTCGTAATTTCATCTGTCAAGTCACCCAAAAGAAAAGTAAGATTCATTGCGTTGTCTAACTAATTGGTAATTTTCTATCCAGCTGATACAATTATAAATGGCGGTTCAGCCAGTATACGGACGAAGAGGAAAAATGTTCAAAGAACAGAAGGGTCTAGGGAACCTGTGGTTGAATTGGAGAGCCTGGAGCATTATAAACGTAAGTGTATTGATTTGTCTGTGGAGCTTGGGAAGAAGAAAGAAGAGTGCACTATACTGCAGGGTAAATTAGTGGAGGTAGAAACTAGAAAGGCTACTGCAACAGATGAGACTGAGCATTATAAGCGTAAGTGTTTTGATTTGTCTCTGGAGCTTGGGAAGAAGAAAGAAGAGAGTACTATACTGCAGGGTAAATTAGTGGAGGTAGAAACTAAAAAAGCTACTGCGATAGATGAGACTGAACACACACCCGCCGATGCAACTGATCGTTGGAGGAAGATGTTTCCAGGTTTGGAAATGGAAAACTCAGTTGTGGGATGTGTAGAGTCTCGCATTTCAAAGTTGGAGAGTCTAAACCAGAGGATAGAAAATGAAGATTTAACTATGGTGGGATGTTTAGAGTCTCGCATTTTGAATTCGGATAACCTAGTCTTGAGGAGTGGAAAGGAAAAATCAATACTGAGATGTGCATTGTTGGATAATACTGAAAAGATAAGATCTTTAGCGCGGGGTTTGCATAATGATGTTACTCAAAGTGGTGAAAGTCTTGGCACGGAAGATTCTGATAGTTCTACTGATTCAAAAAGTTCTCTCGGTGATCTTATGGAAAAGATGGCAATGAAATATAGGAATCTGAACAAAGACAAAGAAATAAAATGGAAATCAGAGGCTGATATGCTTTTGTCATTTGAAGTGGATCCTGAGCTCTGTATGAAAGCTGTTTGTGCTCTTTATCGACAAAAAATATTCGAAGATGAAACGTCAGCCAAAGGTTTTCTTCATTGCAGAGATGTGGTGAGGTATGTTAAGAATTGTCTACACTTTTCCTTCATATCCCATTCGCTTATACTTGAAAATGGATGAAATTACTGGTTTTGTTACAATACACTGGCTTGTTCAATGTTGCAAGAATTTGAAATCTTGTTGGCTTACATTTATATAGTGTATGATGTTCAATTGCTTAATTTATTGCACAGGCTTTTCTCATATGCATGATGCAATTCCTCTAGTATTTGGCTTTACGTTAGAAAAGTATCCTCTCACTGTGGCTGTACTTAGTGCATTATTACTTGTATATCACAATGTCTGAGGACTTGTGGTTGGAAATTCTCAATACAGTTAGTGGAGACGATCATGTGAATAGTTGTAATTGCCGTCGACACTACCTCACTCATTACTATGAAATTTCAGTACAGGCACTGACTGTTGCCTTTTGTGTAACGGTTATCAACAGAGTTTTGTGGCACAACAACACAACAAAATTTAGTGGGATCGACTTTTCCATATATGTCAGATAAAGGATTTGCTTCCTTCCTCAGATTTGATATCTGTAATTATGTTGAGAACGGTGGGAGCAAGCAATTTTCTTGCTCGTGGCTGCACACCTGTACACAGGGCAGCAAAGCCAGCCAGCAAAATGAACAATATGGAAATGAATAGAATCAGCAGTAGTATCTTTGCTTCTTTTTCCTTTTCATACACTTTTGGCCTTGATTGATATTTTTCTCTTAACAGGGTTACTACTTTGGCCGAATTTCTAATGGATGGGGACTCCAAAGGTGACGTAAAGAAGTCTGTGGATGAGTTGGAGATATTCGATTCTGAAGCGGTTGAAGACTGCAAGATGCTTGCTATAAGCTACTCGGAGCAGTTATTCAGTATCTACGATAACAGAAAAGATTCTTATTTCCATCCTACTATAACTGACAGCCATGGAGATCAAACTGCCTAGTGATCGACTTTTATGTAAGTGGCCTTCACTCTTTTTTGTAGGCATTGCAATCTTGCATCGTCTTTTAACCTCCTCTTTTGTTGTACACATATGAAATGCAAAACTGGTAAATGTTCCCAATATTACAATCGAATCATGGATGTGTATTGGCTAGTGTAATAAGGACTAAGGTTATTATGGTAGTTATACTTCAGGATGTTTTGAAAGGTGTACATGGAGACAAAACAACACTTGTTTAGCTCATGGAACTGATAATGTACCGTGTAAAATCCAATTACAGAAATGAAAGCTAGATTACCCCTTTTCTTTGTTATTGTAATATCTCTTTTTGTTAATAGAACTTGTAATAACGTAAAGATTAGTGTGTTGCGAAGTTTGCAAGAAAGACGAACAAAGGTTAAAAAGATAGAACTAGTGTCTTCTCTGAAAAATCTTAAGCTTTCTATAAAACTCAAAACTTATGGCAATCACGGGTAATGTAAACTTTTTTGATTTTTCCAAAAACAGCGTGCACTGCCATGGTTTTGGAGGTGCCGTATCAGTATTGGCGTTCTTCGTTGTATGCAGGAAAAATAATTTCATTAGCATTTTAAATCTTTGGATACTGAAATAATAATTTCTACACTAACAAAATCAGGGACAAAGATTAGTGTTCGCCGCTCATTCAAAAACATGATGCCAAAGAATGGGTTCTGATTCCCTCATGCCTACCCAGCCAGCCGGGCCTGGCTCCAAAGAGCCTGACTCACCATTCCCAACACGAGTATTCTTCCCGTTAGTTGGGATGGGAGGACACTTTTGATAGACTCAAGTCAAATATTTCTTATAATAATTAGGTAACTTCAATTCCCGAAAACATCTCATTTTCAATTTGCAGAATTCTTGATTGTAACTGGTTTAATATTTGATTTTGGGTAATATGACAGTGGCCATCCAAACTAACACAGAGAGTAGATATGCTCAAGTATGTAATGCTTTATATGGAGAAAATTAGCATCATGATAAGTATGTGAGAAACTATCAACAAAAATAAAATGATAAGCAAAATGAATTTTGGACATTCAAATTTAGCATGCAGTTCATGTGTGTCTAGTTTGAGATCCTAAACTCAGCTATCTAAATTGAAATCTTAATCCTACCTACTAACATTGCCTTTTATGCTTTCTTAGCATCCCAATGTTGTTGTTTTCCATCATAAAGCAGAAACAGAAATGAAATAAATTTCGTGACGAAGCTACTTAAATTTGGACTTGTTGCCTAATGTGACAAAGAACTTTTGGATGAAACCCATGGCTAGCTTAAATGGGGGCATGATGAAACTAAAAAACCTGACAGGAAAATAACAGAGTAAAACAATTTTTGAACTTATAATAATCATACAGAAGCGAAGGATTCAATGAAGTGATGCGCAATTCCTGAATTGCGCAAGTGATCCATTACATTGAGAGGCAGCAGCTGGTTTTGATTTATGAACGATCTTGAACCTCAGATCTTTGAGATTATACGAGATGAAAACTATTGAGTTTGGAAATTGGAAAAACCAACTTGGAAGGCTCGTGCTCAGTCTCTTCAACAAGCAACACTGAGAGATTCTGATCCATACTGGAAAATAAAAATGCTAATACAACAAGATTGAATATTTTTTAGTCCGCCCTCTGAATCAAGCTCCATCTCAAAGATATCTAGCTTCCTGACCAAAGTATAATCATTTTTCCTTTGATGCACTTCCTAATCCAATGCAAAGCGAACCATTCAAAAGACACCAGGGTACAGGGCTGGAGAAGATACCAGAACAACGTATTAAGTCTAGATGCGGTGAGACGATCCCAACAGAGTGTCCAAGAGTTTTCCAAGTTGACAATACTTTGGTGTTTTCCTGCTCGGTATCTTTGCCCCGCCCGCATACGAATTACTTCATAATACATACGGTCATTTAAGTGGATCGAAAACTAAGCTAAAACTGCAATCGTACTTGATTCAATCGCCAGGGTTGATGAATGGGAATTGAGGAAGGTCTCTATGTCATTGAACTTGTAACACAGATGTAGCTAGGTCATTGCAAGATTGCATATTGAACTTTCCTGTTCCAGGATTTTTTTAGCTTAATTGGCACTGATATGCAAAAGCTTAACATTGATGTGAACTGGAAATAAACAAACAACTTTTTGTTTGGATACCGATTTGAATGCAGGAAGAGACAATGGATGGTCATCATCTTCCGAAGGCAAAAAGAAAGTGGCAGTCTACAGTTTTCAAACCTTCATAACTTTTAACTCGTGCACCACAGTGGGCATGAAGATGTACGACCAGAGCGCAGTCACGGAAGTCGAAAAGTATACCATCAGACCAGTCATCTAAGATAATGGTCCATAGAGTCTGGAAATCCCTGGTTTACTTGTTCATCAGATCGTATAATCATCTAGTTATTGAGATTTGTTCGTACAAGTTCACTTGTGACTTGAGATTTGGAATTGGTGGTGGTGGTTAGTTAATTTGGAAACACCGAAAATGTGCCGAAACAAAAATAGTGGAATATCCATAACATGTTTAAAATGGCAAAAGTACAACTCGAGCGAAACAATTAGCTTTTGATTTTCAAACTATAGCATCACATTCTAAAGAATCATAGAATGTGTAAAAACCCCAAAATACTGAACCCAATTACCCAAATACGTAATTTTTCGGATTCCTTATCCTTCCTAGC